>VMBQ01005969.1:0-29417 GCA_007657795.1 Dreissena rostriformis | reverse complement strand
CCATATCTCCCCCCCCCCCGTCACATACACACCTCGAACGGCGAATAAATAGATTTACAACGCATATATACGACACAACGAGGATAATTTCATGTCTTAACTCCTCCAAAAGTATGCGTACCGCGCCCCTGCGGGGAAAATACACAGACCATGACGAAACTCGCCGATGTCTAACGATGTTTAAAGATCGCTGTCGACATTCCGATATAGACCACGTGATTCCCAGTCTCGTCACATCCAGGGCCTGTTCTCGAGGTGTGTCACTTGGCCGGCAGTAGCAGCAGACGACAGACCGATCGCTTCAGAAGGCATCTAGGATAACTAACAAAATGGTAAGTTATTTCAGAATGTTTAAACAGTAATTGCAAAATTAACAGTAAAAACATGCACTCGTTTCTGTAACCGCAATCCATAATTGCAAAAATAGGTATGTTTTCTCAATATATCTTTATATATGCAAGTCGATAGAAATGATTTTATAATTTTCAAACGTGAAGCGCTGCACTCATAATTATATGTAGGCAGCTTTACTTTATCAACTGCATTGCTTCATTTTTCTGCCGGAAGTGTGAGTAAGATTTACCTTTTAATAAAAAAACAGACCTTTCACGTTACATATTGTTTTATAATATAAATGGATAGATGTGCGTATATCACGTCTTAAAAATGTACAATACGAGAAATGTATTTTAAATTTCTTTCTGAATGCAGTGTATACTTTCATTGCTCTACAGTTCATGTAACTTCTACATTCGCGTTTAATTTTTATATACATGCATACTTTAACTAGTGAAAACTTGCGCTATTTTGTGTATCGCTTATATAAAAATAAAACATATTTCACCAGTGAAAAGTTGCGCTTTTTGGTGTATCGCTTTTGTTGAAAACCGATATGTACAGGTTTTCTTCACCAATACACTATACCAACCTATACAACCGCCGAACATGTCTCTCTCGCTCACGTTATTGATGCATGAAAGGTATTCGTAAGGTGGTCATACTTATATGAATAATTTACCCTCGCTCTGGGAAAACGGGGTTTAATGCATGTGAGTAAAGTGTCAGTCTAGATTAGCCTGTGCAGTCCGCACATGCTTATCAGGGAAGACACTTTCCGCATAAGCGGGATTTTCGTTAAGAAGAGATTTTATTTAAACAAAAAATACCATAAAAGCGTGAAGTTTTATCCCTGATTAGCCAGAGCGGCACTTTACTCACATGCATTAAACCTCGTTTTCACAGAGCGAGGCTCATATTTATTTCTTAAATATGATGTGGTTACACGGATTTCGCAACTTATTTCATGTATGACGAGTTGTTTCGTGAATCTTCAGGCCAGTATAAGATGGTCAAGGTTGACTGGAGATTATTCATGCATAGTTCATGACCTTTCTACACTATCCCTGAAGAATATGGCTTTACTATATAGTCTGGGCTGAAATATTGGCCTCCAGCCAAATGTACCTTTATAAGTGTACATAAGGCAATGATTGGTCATTCTTGCATGTATATCTCGAACAAAACATGTATATGAAGTTATGTAGCGCTCATTTCTCCGGTTAAATTTGGCTATTTCTCGCCTATTGATGCAACAGATGCGCATTGTTTTTTGTGTGGCGTAATTGTCTAATGCATGGTTTGACATATATTGACCTTTATCAACAGCCAATTACATGTTATTAAATGCGATTTCCCTCCAGCCGGCTTGTCGACTATAGTCTATAAAAATAACGCATTCAACCACCGTGAAGTTGTTCAAGCTTAGACAGTTGAAAACAAACGGACTACATAGTACATGTAAACCCTTTCGACAACAATTGGCCCGTGGCAGAGGTTACACCGTCTGTGACAGATTGTTTTTGATTTGGTTTAATTTGTATTATATACACTTTAAGCTGAAAGAAACTAGTTGTCTTAATATTATGGATTGTGTCTTGTCAATTCTCGCTAGTCCTTTTTGCCGATGAAGATCTTAACTCGCGATTCGTATGATATATGCGGGGTCCGTGACAGGAAGTCAACCGGCACCATTTGATTTAACTATAGTCTAACAATCAGAACAAACCCAGTAAGAGACTCGAACCTTCGAACTCCGTTCCTTAGGTTAATGCCTCTTACAGGTTACGGTCATAATAATTTCAACAACAATGGCAAATACACACTTTTCGGTCCAGAACGATTAATAAAGATAGAGAACAATAGGTAATTGTTAGATACAAATACCGGTTATCAAGTGAGGCTTAGAACCAGGTAAGCGCGAGGCTTGCCATAAGCAATCTTAGTTTCACAGTTCATAAAATAGCGATCGTATACATTTAGCTGAAATTTAACCCATTTATGCATAGCGTCTAGAAAAAAGGCCTTGGCAAACAGCGCAGAGGAATTTCTGCAAGAAATATTCAAAATATAGAAATAAATATACTAGACATCCCTAATTTTGTAAATAAATTGATCAAATTCAGAAGGATGGGAGAGTCCACTAGGCATAAATGGGTTTAGGATAAAATAACGTTGTTTCTGCTGCAGCGCATGACATCCGGACTTCCGCATTGCATACCAGTGTTGTAACTTATCTCTGAGGATGACCTTGAATAATCCCCCTTGAGTCTCGGTAGTCTCTCCATCACGATTGAACGCCAAACTTTCTCAGCTATCGTTTTAATGTTTCATGGTCTTAGGTTGTTCTCATGATTCTTCTTTGGCAGGTTCCAACGTGTGGATCATTACACTCTAGACAGAACGCATTAATGAAATAATTATTTTCCGTGGAATAATTGTGTCGTGTTCTGAGAAAACTGGGCAAAATGCTTGTGCGTAAAGTTTCGTCCCAAATTAGCCTGTGCAGTCCTCACAGGCTAATCAGACACGATACTTTCCGCCTAAATTTGATTTTTGCTAAGAAGAGACCTCATTTAAACGAAAAATATTATAACAGCGGAAAGTGTCGTCCCTGATTAGCCTGTGCGGACTGCATAGGCTAATCTGGGTCGACACTTTACGCACAAGCATTATGCCCAGTTTTCTCAGAACACGACACAACTTTCTCAGCTATCGTTTCAATGTTTCAAGGTCTTAGATTGTTCTCATGATTCATTTTTGGCAGGTTCCAACGTGTGGATCATTACCCTCTAGACAGAACGCATTAATGAAATAATTATTTTCCGTGGCATAATTATGAAGCTACGGTAACCATGGTGACATACATCCTCGTCGTGCGGTTACGATCATGAAGCTCTGCGCGTCAAATAAACCTTTGCATTATTACTACAGTATTAAAGTACATACTTATATACTAGTAGTAATTTAAGAAACTAAAGCTGTACTCAAATGCGATGTTTCTTTATGTTTAAGATAATTATTAATACCGATGAATTTGCATTGGGACCCCCTCCCCCTGAAATTCACAGGCAATACACATATGATCATAAAACAAAGAATAAAGAATGACATAATTTGCAGAGACAAAATCAACTTCTTGTGCAATATTTTGTAAAACCATTGTGTATATATTTGTTAACTGTGTAAGTAAACTCTTTCGTAGGCTATGAAACTAGTGACACCAATATAAGCTATTCATAAGCCTACCTAGACGTTCACTGCCATTAAGTTTCTTATTTCTTCGAGGCGGGAAATCCAACGCTAAAACAAAACCTTCTGCAGTATCGATCTTAGGCAAGCCTCAAAGTTCCTTTGCTTAGATTAATTCTTGACTGTTGACCATAACATTGCTGCAAAAATACTGCACTAAAGCGTCTAGACTCTAGACATACAAGACCAAGAATATTCTCCTTTTTATTTCCATGGCAACTCTAACGCCACTGTAATAAAGCCGGTATTTTATTAAAGAAAGTGTTACTGGTGTAGGAAGTGGAAATCAGTTTTAAGTGTTTAAGGTCTTGGCGTTTTAGACCTTTACAGCACCAATGAACATACTCATGTACCTGTACCATGCGCTAAATCGGTCTGCGGACCCTATGTCATTATATAGTACTGTAGCATACGCAGTGCCACAGTCTAGTAATTTTGCAGATAATCTCATATTTAAGAGAAACATATTCCTTATATGGGTAACGTATGCAAATAAGAGATATAAGGCATCAATATTAGAGTTCGCACACGTATCTCCTTAAAACCCATTTATGCCTAGCGTCTAGAAAAAAGGCCTTGGCAAGCAGCGTAGACCCAGATGAGACGCCGCATGATGCGGTGTCTCATCGGGTTCTGCGCTGTTTGCTTAAAGAAATTTCTGTAAGAATTATTCTAAATATATAAATAAATATACTAGACATCCCTAATTTTGGAAATAAATTGATCCAATTTAGAAGGATGGGAGAGTCCACTAGGCATAAATGGGTTAATTAAATGGCGATATAAGTCATAATGCTGAGACGCGGAGTCCTATTTGCAAGTGAGTGATTCGCGCTCTGTGAAATAGGGCTAAATGCATGTGCCAGTCTGCACAGGCTAATCTAGGACGATAATCTGCGCTGTTGTGGAATTTTTCGTGTAAAGGAATTCTCTTCTAAACGGAAATCCAGTATAGAAGGAAAGTGTCGTCCCTGATTAGCCTGTGCGAACTGCACGGGCTATCTGGGACCACACTTTACGCACATGCATTAAGCCCGGTTTTACCAGAGCGAGGCTCGAGTTCTAATTACTAGTAAGTGATAGTTGCCGTTATATGACTGCTACGCCCGTTGAATATCAACTCTGTGTCCAAACCAGACTCGCACTTAAGGCGGAATTTTTGCTAAACTTTCCGCAGTGAAACGTTGTTAAACTTGTCCGTAGTAAAGTTAGATATATTCGGCAAATGAAAAGTTTCTATAGTAACCATTAGTAAACGTATGTGAGGTTGTGAACGGTGTGTTAATAAGTTCAGTCTTAAATGTTTGGAAACCAGCCAATTGTTAAGAAGTAACATACTTTTATGGGAGAGAGAGAGAATTTAAAGTAAAACCGCTTTGAATGGTGGTATATGTGAATACAATACCCTGTAGGCTAATTTTCCACATTCCACGCGAACTGATCCGTCCACGTTGTTGCCTACCACCTGATATAAATATTTCATTCATCCTTCGTACAAACAAGCCTACAATGATGTATTGAATGTTGTAAAATATTGTGGTAGCAGGTAATCATTCAGGCGTCGCGAAATTGCGCTACCTGTCACACGATGTTTGCCGTGAAGAGCCGCTGCTCAAATAGTGGTTTAACTGGTGTCGTGTATGTTTCATCGGCCCATATGAATTAAGTTTATGAAGTTTGTATACATTTATGTAGGTGTATTATAGATATAAAGCCGACGGACTGTGAACACTTTATGATAATGTATACTGGCATAGAATTGCTGAGCTAGGTTGTGTTTTATTTACTTTGGTTCATATTATGGAAATATGAAATGTCATGAAAACTTTAGTATTATGATTTTTTTTAAATGATACATTTAATGAACTTTTTCATATTCAACTTTTGGCGACTTTTTAATCGTGCATATTTGGTAAAATAAGGTTAAATGTTGAATTGAATTACTAAATGTGGATATAGGCATAAATATATGTATGGTGCTCAAGAACTAGATCGATAAATTTTGAATTTTAAATTGTCATATGATTCAGTCATTGCATTTGCTGTATATTTTCTCCAATTAAAAAAATACCAAAGTCCGGTAAAATACATATTTTTAACAGCATTTCCCATTTTTCCCATTTCTCATTATGCTAAACTGTCACTGGACAGCGGATGCCCTTTAAACGAGCATGTGTGTACGTCCCAATGAAACTGTTTACTCTCTTAAGTTAATTACTTTCCCTACTCACACTTTGCCCTACAACCAGTTGACATAACCGCACCGCGTCGCAACCTTGTACACTGTTCATGCGCCACCGTCCAGATATCATATCACGTGTGGCCCACGGGGATGTTCAAGTCAACGCCATGGTCGGGGAGTTGATTGATGACATTGAAAGCATAACAATGACTCAGAATGGTCGAATGTTTGTATTCAGTGCTGGACAGTCTCAATAACGATATATGCGTTGAAAGACAATATTAAAAAAAAAAAATAATCACGTTTTATATTTATTATATATACACACGGTAATTGTACTGTCATTTAAAGATCATCATAAAACATTTGTCCAACCATGTATCAACCTTAAAACACATCAACATGACTTGGGGTGCATGGGGTGGGGTCGGCAGGGGCGGGGGTGGGGGTGTAGGATCCCGACGAGCGGGACTCTTATTACAATTTTTTAGAATTATACACATTCATACGACTGCTCCTTTTTCAATATCAAGGTAGACATTTCTCACGTCTAGCTAGCCCACGTTATATTTTAAGCTGATTCAACACGCCCACACACTTGATGGAATCAATCCAAAGGTATTTATGACAACTCTCATTATAAACATACTAACTGACTATCGTTTCGTGCTCAATTTTCGATGTCCAGTGCTTAAAGTGACAATATTGTAAACTAAGGCTTCGAGACATTGAAGTCCTCATATGTATCAAGCAATATAATACTGAGTTACTGTTAAGTTGCCGCATAAAACTTTGATATTTTAACGACTCCTAGTGATTGATGTAAATACCTTTAATGTTGACTTTTTACCATTGTTATAAACGATGTCTCGTGTGCGACAGGTAACATTACATGTGAAAGTGGGCGTTAACGCGGGCGTATTGGAATATACAACTTTTGGTTATTAAAATGGTGCTTATCATGCGATGCTTATACCACAGTTTCCGCCAAACGACCAATCAGAGGCGATAGCATGCGTAACACATATCCCAAACACTAGCAATTAGGAACTGATCTTCATGTATATGACCCGCGATTTCCTCATGCACAAGTAGTGGCGTAAAGGCCAAGTAGAAATAGTTTATAGAATTAACAAAAAATGTTTACTATTAAACTATTTTGGACGTAGTTGTAGTCGTTTTCTCTTGAATCATGTTAACAACGAAGTCTATATATATACCGGTAAGCAAAATGATGAAAATAACGTCGTTTTTTTCAGTAGGGCCTTTTCCGTTTACTTCACGCGTCAAAAGTTGTATGACGTCACATTGAAGTATATAGGGTCCGAATCAACGCGCGATTAATTTGGGTGGGTTCAACATTATCCGATGGATTTTGCGGAAGTAACATTATAAAAGAGGACACATATTTACAAGCGCACGATAAAATGTCAACATAATTAGTTGGAACTTGTGATGAATGATAATACATGTACTATAAAGTAGTGCTTGATCATTACCGGTACGCTGTGCACATGTACTTATATGCGCCTAAATATATCACTTGAACTTATCCATTTTTGAAGTATATTCGCTTTTTTCCTTTTCAATAGTGGTTTCAAATGTCTTTGTTGTCTAGGTTATACAGCAATGGATATAACTTGCAAAACTTAAAAATAAAAACTATATATCATATGACTGTTCCATAAATAAGTGAACGATTCGTTGCCCGCCTTGAAACACGCGAGTTACAATTCAATTGATACAATGCAGTAAACCGTGACTAGATGTTTGTGGTTGATTATGAAAATGTGTAGGTAGTAAAGGTAATAGCGGTTTAGTGCATATAGACGTATTGTAACGATGATTTCCCACAGGGGTGCGTCTCATCATATAATGCATATCCACATACCATAGATAAGATTTAAATCTGAATTTATTTTTTACTTAAAATATGTGACATAGGTAAAAAGGAAACAACAAAAAATACATCAACGTGAAACTGCCTTGTTCAACAGCTGTCCGTAATTAAAAACCATGGAGTGACTGTTGTCCATTAAACAATAAATCTACATGATATAATATGTGTTTTGAGATGGTTGATATGAGAGGTGGAAGGGGGAACAGCATGTTGTATCGACCGTAGACTGTTCTCTCTGTCTGTTGATCATTTATTTACTTACTCGAGTGACTGTCGGTAAAACGATAACCTGATAATCGGCTGTAGCTGGTTATCTACGATCGCGTGGGTTTATAAATATTAACGTTGATGAGAAAGCGCTCCAAGATCAATCCATTTGCAACAACTTCTTGTTATAGGCCTCGTATGTATGGATATTTGAGAGCCAATACTTAATCATCACACATTTCATTAATTATATGGCTCCCATCAGACACTTTGCAACTTCCCGGTAAATTAATAGAGCCGCGTTCTGTGCAAACGGGGCTTAATGCATGTAATGAAAATGTCGTCTTTGATTAGCCTGTGCAGTCCACACAGGCTTATTTGGGACGACACTTTTCGCTTAAACTGGATTTTCGCTACGAAGAGACTTGCTTTATACGAATAATACCATACCGGCGGAAAACGTCGTTCCTGATTAGCTTGTGCGGAATACACAAGCTAGTATGGGACGACAATTAACGCACATGCATTGAAGCACCGTTTTCCGAGAGCGTGGCTCAATTGTTTGCACTGTTTCTTTCAAACTGTCAGGCAACTGTAGATGGGGATCCATACTTCACAGACGAAACTGCAAAGTTGGTCGCCGACAAACTTAAGGATGCTATGGATGGCATGGGTAGGGTGGGGAACCAGACGTTGTATGTGTGGTCACGAATACACTGATCGTTGTCGGTTTTAGCACGAATTGTCTTTTTATTAGTAGTGACGAATACACGATCGTTGTTGGTTTAGCACAAATTCTCTTTTCATGTGTGGTGACCAATGCACTGATCGTTGTTGGTTTAGCACACATTTTCTTTTCCTGGAACACGTTTATGCAACGAATATGTACTATTCCTTCGGAAGAACGAAACCTGATCCCAAAGAGAATCCTAGAATTTCTTAATTGTTTCAGAAAGCTGGTTTTGTTTCAGTTCTTAGGACGTTGCGTACCTAGCTAATGCCAATCCAGATTCATCGAATATTTAATCCTCCACAAGATTTTAATCGTGATACATCGACTATCTCCAGAATCGTCCGTAAGATAGTGATTTATGCAATAAATCGTCTGCTGATCCAGAGTTAGCTAATGCTTGAAATGAATGATTTCAAAAGACATTTAATTTGCTTTGCTGCTCGCCATATACATTGCTTTTCCTACTGTGGTGTGCATGATAATTACGTGTTTATAATATACGATGACGTTCGAATGGCATAAATATTATTCGTATTATTATTGTTGGACAGTGTTTTATGGAGACCGAAGTTCACAACTCGCTTAGGCTATAAACGTGAATTTTAGTTTGCTTAAAAGTATGTCAGGAACAAAATAACGATTTTTTTTTTGCAATTTGGATCATGCCTAACACGTACTTATTTGTACAACTTGGAGTATTAAACTTGTGTACGACAGACGAAGACAAACCACGCGATATGATAGAATCCACACAATCATACCAAAATAAAGATGAGCCGACAAAAATCGCTAACACTCTTCTGCAATGAGACTCGTCCTCTGGATCATCTCATCGCTAATGCATAATACACAACAAAAAATGATAATAATAATAATAGTAAATGTTAAAAAGAACTTATTTCCATTCGACCAGACCCAAGTGAAGACGGTTCTATGCAATGCTATTGTCTGATGCGATGCTACGCGACTCAAAGTCTCTTCATCGGGTCTTCAATTAGCCGTAATGCTGTGGAGAACATTGCGACGTATGTCCACACAATGATCGAACTGCGTGCTAGGCTTTAGTTAATAGCATTCTCATACTCCCATGACACTATACGTTTGGCTTTTGTCAATGTTGTTTTTATGCATATGTTATAGACGGCATATATATTCGCTATTGTCCTTCCTGCCATCCGTTCATCCCATTGTTATGTCCGTCCCACGTTTTTAGTATTGCGGAACTCGCAAAGTTTTTTGGTGCTAAGGGGATGAACATTAACAAACGTATCAACCAGAACGTGAAATTGCTTATACACATAATTTTGTTAGGATATTGTATTGAGGAGTTCTGGCCTTTTTCATAGCAAGACAAGTACATTTTAAACTTATGCTGCACGTAACTCAAAAGGTGTTGCTGCTAGAGGACTGAAACTTTACAAACATGTTTACCAGCATGGGAACTTGCCCACCCATTTTGGTTTGGATTTTTTTCAGCATAAACATAGTTATGGCGCATTTTTCAACAACAAAGAACTTGTTGAACTTTTGTCGCTCGTAATTCTCAAAGTATTGCTGCTAAAAGGGACTGAAAGTTATCAAACATATTAACCAGCATGTGAACTTCCGCACCGCCACATTTTGGTTTCCATGGTTCGTTAAACTGGAGTTATGGCCCCTTTATATATAAAGATGTATATATAGAAAAAACTGATTTCACTTGTGTCGCTCGTTACTAAAACGTATTACTGCGAGAGGGCTGAAATTTTACAATCATCTTAAACCTAGTTTGTTAGCTTCAATGCATGCACTTCGTTGGTGTTTATATTGATATAATTGTACCTATACAATAGTATATTTTAAGTTGTTTTGCAATAGTACATTTTTGGAGCAATTCCAGAGGAAAGTCGACAGTTTACATCACTGCAGCGGACCTTTGAAAGCTTCGGCTTACACTTTGTTTGCGTTGTTGTCAATATGCCTTATTTTATTTCGTCTTGTTGCTAGGCAACAGTACTCGGGGACTCGAACTTCACGGACGCAGAAGCCAAGCAGATGGCGGAAAAACTCAAAAACGCCATGGATGGCTTTGGTACCGGATGTTTTTTGTTTTAAGTTATTTTTTGCTTCTTTAAATGCCACCATATATGTTTAAATATTGCTTACGTCTTACTACACAAAAACTGTTGTATATTGTTCAACACCAGTATGACTCCACACGGCACAATAACTGTTGTAAAGTGTTCTACAAAGGTATTGCTCCTCAAAGTGAGATGTTTTTAGCATTGCACTTGTCTGTACGTTGTTCCGGAATTTAGTGCTAGGGGACTGCGCTGAAACCTTATGATTATGATTAATTTTACCATTACAAATAATACGTTTTTTATGTATTCTTCTTTTCTTTAGTGTTATTTTTTCTTAAAAAATGGTCTGATATAAATAACTTGCACACATTAACCATAAATAGATGTTTGATCTAAACATATGCAAGGGTGCGCGTTAGATCGTGTTTTAATTATATTTCGACATCGATCAGACACTTTCGAATTTATCTAACCGATTATTTGTTTATTTTTAATTGGTGCGCATAGCATACAATACTATGCGATTCTTTTATGTTTTCATATACTCTAGTTCATTTTGACAATCATTTTAATAGTTTTAAGACTATTTGCAAGTTGACATTATTGCCATTTGACCACGAAGGAAATTCACATTGATCTTACAGGTACCAACGAGGATGACATCATCGAGGTGCTGGTTACCCATAACAACGCCCAGCGACAGAAGATCGCCGCCACCTATGCTCAGGCCTACGGAAAGGTAGGGGAGGATACTTTTAGTAACCATAACTCACAAAATCCTCGAAGTGACCTCCCTTGCCAAGTGGTTGTCAGTGAAGCTCAATTGGTCGTTTTCGGCTTTGGTACTTCTTAAAAGTACCCCATGTTGTCTTGATTAAGTATACTAACATGTACCCGGGTACGGAATAACGATTAAAGGCACCCGGTCATACTCCGGGTTACGTTTTAATATGTTTATCGTACCTCGGGTACATTGTTGTATACTTAAGACTGCCCGCGGTACTTCGAAGTAGTACCTGAGACGACAATGACAAATCGAGCGTCAGTGAATAAAATGAGTTTTTAGCTCAACTTAGCACAACGTGCTCGTTGAGAGCTTTCGTAGTCGCATTTTGTCCGTCATGCGTCGTCAATATGTGGCGTGTTCTGAGAAAACTGGGCAAAATGCATGTGTGTAAAGTGTCATCCCAGATTAGCCTGTGCAGTCCGCACAGGCTAATCCGGGACGATACTTTCCGCCTAAACTGGATTTTCGCGAAGAAGAGACATCATTTAAACGAAAAAGTGCATAAAAGCGTAAATTGTCGTCCCTGATTAGCCTGTGCGGATTGCACAGGCTAATCTAGGATGACAATTTACGCACAAGCATTTTCCCAGTTTTCTCAGAACACGACACATATATGCATTGTTAACTCTCAACTGAGACCTCCTTTATTGAACAATCTTGCAGAAAATTGGTCAGAAAATGTGTTCAAATGATATCTTGGCCGAGTTCGAAACTTGGTCATTTGGGCAGTTAACTAAAAGTACTTTAGTAAAAGTCACATTGTTGCCCAAATCATCATGAAACATGCTCAGTATATTGTTCTACTAAAATCGAAAGTGGTTCTGTGCTGTTGACAAACATTGACGCTTGGCCTATATCAAATTTTTTTCTATGGCTATAGTAAAACTTGGTTAACCCTATAGAAATCACATTTTGGCCCAAAAATCATGAAACTTGATCAGGACATTAGTTGTAATAATATTTCGACCTTATTTGAAGTGTTCCTGTCAGTTGAAAAACTTTGCGTTATGCATTGGGGCAGTTATCCTTATCATGCTAAAGTGAAACTTGTTAACTCTATAGAAGTCACATTTATATTCCAATCGTCACAAAACTTGCTTATAAAAAGGATTTTTAACTTGATTTGAACACCATCACCACACTCACATTGCCTCATGTCAGTATGACCTCGATATTGACCTACTTTTGGACTTCGACTAATTTAGAAGGTACAAAGTCTTGGTTGACCCAAAAGTATGCGTTTCGTCTGACACCAATACCGCTTGCTTCCAAGCTTTGATACTTGCATAGATGATGTCTTCCAACACTACCAACACACTTACTCACTTATCCACATTTTAACTTGGACATTAACCTACTTTTGAATTTAGACAAATTCAGAAGGTCAACATTCTTTGATAACCCAATATGACGCGTTTCGTCTAGCATCAAAACCGCTTGCTACCAAGCTTTGATACTTGCATGGGTTTATCTATTAACGCTCTGAACACATCTACATCACATGACCTCATCTCGACCTTGACATTGATGGCATTTGGCCTTAGACTTATTCAAATGGGAGAATGAATTAATACTTAAAGCTTTCCACCGGGGCATATGCGTTTAGTCAACGCAGCATCATATTTGACATTTCTTTTAAGTACGAACACGTTCCCTAAGCGATATTTGATGTCGTGTCCTGCCAGTCAGTGTAAACGTTTTCAAATGTAAATTGACCGCACACATGTTTGGTAGTTCAAACGCCCTTTTACTTAACGAGTGTTGCTCATGTACTTGGAGCCCATCTCTTTATAAATCGTAGGACACATTTAATTTACGCTGCAATTTGTAAAGCTTTATATTTGCTAAGCGAACAACTATTTGATAATGATATCTCCGTCATTTTAATGATTTCCCTTGAATTTTGCGCATGCCATTGACAATAAATGTTTATTGTATGTGTGGTAAGCATTCAGTCGCATTTAAAGTTTGTCGTAAGAAACCGGATAATTGACAGCGTCGTGGTTCAGATCTCGAAGGACGGACACCATTAATAAGTGAGCCTCCCTCTGAGAAAACATGACTTAATGCATGTGCGTATATCGTCGTCCCAGATTAGCCAGAGCAGTCCGCACACTTTCCGCTTGTTTGTTATTTTTCGTTTAAAGGAAGCCGTCTCTGAAAGAAAATCTAACCTAGGCGAAAAGTGTCGTCCCAGATAAGCCTGTGCGAACTGCACTGGCTAATATGTGACGGTACTTTACGCACATGCATTAAGCCATGTTTTCCCAGAGCGTGGCTCATTGTAATCCTAGCTCTAGTACAGATTTTATTTGGCCCCTGTTTCAGCCCCTGAAGGACGACCTGATTTCGGAGCTGACCGGGGACCTCGAGGAGTCCATCGTGGCGCTCATACTGCCTCCCCGGGATCTGGACGCTCAAATGATCCACGACGCCATCGTAGTGAGTTATACATTTTTGATGACATCCGAATCATGCCGCAATATTGCTACCACTACCTATTCACCGCTAATACTACCACCTCAACAAGCACATATACAGGAAAAGTCATTTCATTGTTCCAAGTTATGGGTTGCCAGATATAGATTACTGGCAGAAATCCTGAATCTTTACAGAACATTGATGTAGCTTCTTTTTTCTTTGTTTAAAAAAAATGTCTTGTTTTACTTTGCCACTAGGAAATGGCCACGAATAAGCATTACTGTTTCTATATTTAAAACCCATGCTTTTCCGTAGGGTGCCGGCACCAATGAGACGATGCTGATTGGGGTCCTGTGCTCGCGAAGCAACAAGGAAATCCAGGAGATCAAAGTCGCATACAAGAGGAGTAAGCGCCGTTGTTATTTCTTCTAACAACTCAATTGACTGATCCCGGAATTCGCACGAGTTAAGAAAAACCCACTTATTCCTCGGTACAAACAATGCTGGTCCATTAAATCATCCAATGATAGCTTACTTTAAATAATAACGGTTGATATGGTGTGTGAAAGGATTTTAAATGTGTCAGCTTTATTTGTACCAGCAGATTAGTGGGGTTTTCCAAAAGGTTGCTTTTCCGGGATACATATATTGATGCGTATCGTTGGAAAACTGGGCTTAATGTTCGTGCGAATCGGGGTGCGCATAGAGTCTCGTGCGCATAGAGTCTCGTGCGCATAGAGTCGCACTGATTAATTGTTCAGCCCGCACAGGCTAGTCCTGGACGGCACATGCCGCTGTATGCTGTTTTATGTTTCTTCTAATTATAGACCCATATTGGCGGAACGAGTTGTCTTTGATAACCTGTAAGACCACATGGTGCCACACTTGATGCGCTTGCAATATGCTCACGACACGCCTCAATATTTAGAGAATTCTATGTTAGTGCCATTGTGTACTTGGATTTATCCGACGAGTTGAAGAAAGGTTTACAAGGCGGTCAATTCAATTACACAATGACACTAACATGGTAGTCTATTTAACCTTTCCTAGTTTTGTTTTCTTGCATGATGATAAAAAAATCTGCAAACGGCATGCACGATACATTTGTTCATCGCCATCTTGTTTTTACATTTTAAAGCAGCTGACGTAAGACGGCAATTCTTTGATCAACTAACAAAGGAACGACCTATTTATCAAAGCAATTACCCGGGCAATTACCCTTTAAATTCTACGTCAATTTCCGTCAAAAAGTTAAGAACAATGCATTACAATTATAAGATTTAACACTCGTTTAAGTCAATGAAAGTGTAAACAATCCTTAAATTGTTGGAAAAAAAAACGCCGTTTTTTTTGGGCCATATATTCCAGCACTTTTGATCACATTGGATTATAATAATCCATCACAAACACACAAATACACCATATTTTAATGCAACTGCGTTTCAAAATGCCGAGACACTCGCGTCCTTGAAGTAAATGAATGATGCAATCCAGTGACGTAATGTCGCAAGCGCGTGCAGTAAGGCGATTTGTTTTGCATTCAGTAAAAAAAAAACACGCAATAGAAACGCTCTATTGGATTAATAACTTACGACTATTACTCTTATTACGTTACATTGTTTCCAAATATTTTCATTCTATGCATGTATCCATTTAAATTTAAGAACTAATAAATGAGGATGTTGATACATTTTAACGAATTAAACCGTTTATAAGTCGTAACTGCATTTGACCTTAAACACAAAAGTTAAATAACAAACAAGTAGTCCGCTATGTACATGAAGTAGCAGTGTAAAGGCTGGTAGGCATGTTAAGAACAAGTTAACATGACACCAATAGTTTGCTTCTATAATATCATTTAGCCGTAGGATAAAAATACAATATTGAAATTCGCAGAATAGAACATCAACTGTCCGGTTAGCGCAGTGTTTGCTCACGCGCTTCACAACCAGCGACCTTGCTAAATCCTCATTCCAGTAAGCTTGGTATGTTGGTGGGGTTTCTTCAGAACAAAACTAAAAGGAAAACTGAACAACTTTCAATCAAAACGAAATAGCTGGAAATTAAATGATGTTCATATCATTAATATCCTTGCGTTTGTTTTCGCAAAAAAAAAAGTTTTTAGTAGGAATACTTGTTTACGTATTGCGTATAAATAGAGACTTACTTTACTCCAAAGTGACCTGTCGCCATGTTGTTACGTTACAGTGTATGATGCGGATCTGAACGACGATATTCAGAGTGATACGGGTGGCTACTTCGCCCGAATGATGTACTCGTTGGTTTCCGGTGCGCGCCAAGAGTCCAAAGCGGACGAGCACCTGGCGCGTGAGGAGGCGCAGAAACTTATTGAGGTATTCAAACACATTTTCAGGCGGCGGTAGGCTGTAAGGTGTGCGCAGTGGTTAATACACGCGATTGTACAATTAGGAACCGCGTTCAGTTCCCACTCCCGACAGTTGGTTGATTTTTTAGCTTGGCTGTTTTCGAAGAAAATCCAAGCTATTGGCAAAGCCCTCTCGTCTTCCGCGTCGTGGTCGTCCGAAAACATTAACATTGGCCATAACTTTTGCAATATTGAAAATATCAACTTGATATTTGGCATGCATGTGTATCTCATGGAGCTGCACATTTTGAGTGGTCAAAGGTCAAGGTCAACCTTCAAGGTCAAAGGCAAAAAAAAACTTTTTTTTTTTTTTTTCATGTGTATCTCATCGACCTGCACTTTTTGAGTGGTGAAAAGGTCAAGGTCAATGATGACCTTCAAGGTCAAAGATAAAAAATATATAAAATCCAAGCACCCACAGCCAAGCGTTGGCATCCGCTATGCGGTGCTCTTGTTTGATAAATTTTAACGAAATAAACCGTTTACAAGTCGTAACTGCATTTGACCTTAAACACAAAAGTTAAATAACAAACAATTAGTCCGATATGTACATGAAGAAGCAGTGTAAAGGCTGGTAGGCATGTTGAGAACAAGTTAATCTTGTTTTATTCTTCGACCGGCTCTGACCGAACGACTTGTGCAAGTCCGCCAAAAAACGTCTGTTTGCAAATTTCAAGTTGAAGGAAGGTTTAAACAAAAAGATGTTCTCAACATTTAGATCATCTCCAATCCAGCTCTATAAGTTGAACCATGGTAAATATAATGTTGAAAACACCTTTATTCTCAATTTTGAATAACAACACCACTTGTTTCCCAATTTAAGTCTAACGCTCCAATTGTTCCCAATCCAAAGGACCGAATTGTTGTCCCTAAAATCCAGAGCGTCTAGCTTGAACTGGTGTGCTTTGGCACAGAGATTACATCACACGAGATACTTCATAAATTGCGTTATCAATTGAATGAAAATAAAAGTACGGAAAGCTGGTTCGGTATTTTATTATTTTACTGAAGGAACAAAATAGGATGATATGTACTATAAACAAAAACAAACGAAAGAGCTTGGTCGGACGTCTATAATCAGCCCTAGCCGCAAAATGGCCATCGGGCCACATGACCTCGGGCCGTTATGTCGGCAGTTGCCGACTATAGACCTAAGGCCCAGCTCTGCCGTGTGTAATAGTCTTAGTATACATTCATGTTTTCCCCCCATTATCATTTTGTTGGCTGTTTTCTTCAGGCCGGAGTGAACTCTCTAGGCACGGACGAATGCGCATTCAACGCCGTGCTGAGTCTGTCGAGCTTCGATCATTTGCGACTGGTCTTCAAAGAATACCAGAAGCTGCGAGAAGGTGCTTCTATTGAGGATGACATCAAATCGGAAATGAGCGGAACACTCCAAGAGGGTTACCTGGCCATTGGTACGCACCTCTATGGATCTGTTAGCACGTCTAATTTACACGTCCCATATTTCTTGTTTATTGAGAGGTCTTTGATTGAACCCGTTTTACAATTGACACCGCGTTCTATTTCGACTGCATCAAAATAATAACACGACCCAAAGCAAACTTCTCATTTCCGATGTCTATGGTGTTTCGGCCACTCGTTGCACGCTGTTGCTCTCTTTTACAGTTTCGATAGCGCAGGATAAGCAGCAGTTCTTTGCCGACTGGCTTTACAACACTACCATGGGGGTCTGGGGCACCAAGGACAGCGAGCTGATTGGAATCATTGTCTCCAGATCAGAGGTTGGTGCAGAAAGAGCCAGCCAGATGTCATCTCGAGTTTCACAAAATAAGAACAGAAGCATACACCTCGATATTTATCATCATAGACAGACATATGCCCTCTCGATAATTGTGCACTGGAATATATATGTCATCCCGATATTTTTAGCAAAGATGGAAAACAACCATTATAATAATCCATCCTAAACACACACAAACGTCATAGTTTAATGCAACTGAATATATGATGCAATCCAGTAACGTCATGTCAGCAGGCAAGCGCGTGCAATTTGCCGATTTGTTTTGCACTCCGTTAAAAAAAAAATCATTTGAAACGCTGTATGATTAATAACTCAAGACTTTTATCTTTATACGGTAAATTGATTTGAAATGTATCCATTCCATTGCATGTAAATATTGAAATTTGAGAACAAATTAATGAGGATGTTGATACATTTTGACGAGTTAAACAGCCTACAAGTCTAAACTGCATGTGAACTTTAACCCAAGTAAAAGGCCAAAAAAGTAGTCCGTTATGTACATAAAGAAGCAGTGTAGAGACGGGTAGGTATGTAAAGCACAAGTTTACATGGCACACAATAAAATCATTTAAATGCCCTCCTGAGCATAGGCGGACAAACTCTCTCCTGAATTTGTATGTCCCCCAGTCTATACTGGGGTACATATTGTTTTTGCCCTGTCTGTTGGTTTGTTTGTTTGTTGATTTGTTTGCGTCAAACTTTGACATTGGCCATAACTTTTGCAATATTGAAGATAGCAACTTGATATTTGGCATGCATGTGTATCTCAAGGAGCTGCCCATTTTGAGTGGTGAAAGTCAAGGTCATCCTTCAAGGTCAAAGGTCAAATAGGTGGGTCAAAATCGCTCAAAAGGGGACATAGTGTTTCACAAACACATCTTGTTTAAGCATAGTATTTCATAAATATATGATCTCCTGATCTTATAAGCATTTGCGGACATATTGTATTACTTGAATTCCTATTTAAGGCGAAATATAAGATTTCAAGAATTGTAGATAATTTGATCTAGTATTCTAAAGTTTCTATAGAAACAACACACGCTTAATAACACGTCTGAAACTGCTTACAGGAGGATTTGAAGGAAATCAAAAAAAAGTTTGCCAAAAAGTGGGGAACGTCCCTGGAAGACACCGTGAGAAGCGAGTGCGGTGGCTACTACAAACGCACGCTGCTGTCACTCATCGAGGGACGATACGTCGCAAAGAGCAGCTAACTTCAAACTCCGCCCAGCCGGATAACCACGCCCACACTAGGCCCCGCCCCCATTCATATCTTCTGTAGATCTTATCATTGTTTTGGCATTCATTATTGTGATGTGTACATTGAAACTCTACGTTTTAGGTAATTATCATAAAAAGACCTATTTATGTATTGTTGCAAGTGCTTTGAAGTATGAACCAACTCCCAAGTGTACTGAAATTCAATTGTTCATAAAGAATAAAAAGTCTTTGAAATGCGTGAGAATGAAATTTGAAAATAACTGTACCGTTGAAAATAACAATAAACTAGGCAGACACTTTTAAAATATCACACACATGTACTCAATGTCCACAACTTATAACGTGTTACAATTTTGTTGTTAAAGTCGTCATTTCCTGCTTAATTGTTGTTCAGCACCCTTGCAATATTTTATAGCTATAGGCTACTTTTATACTTAGTTGAGTGTGGGCCAAACAGACAGGACCAAACACTGGTTGTGATTGCAATACATTTGAGAGATTTGTGTCGCGTTCTGAGAAAACTGGGCAAAATGCATGTGCGTAAAGTGTCGTCCAAGATTAGCCTGTGCAGTCCGCACAGGCTAATCCGGGACGACACTTTCCGCCTTAACTGGATTTTCGCTTAGAAGAGACATCATTTAAACGAAAAATTCCAAAAAAGCGGAAATTGTCGTCCCTGATTAGCCTGTGCGGACTGCACAGGCTAATCTGGGAAGACCATTTACGCACAAGCATTATGCCCAGTTTTCTTATAACACGACACATTTATGTCTATTTTACATTTCATGTTTAGGTTGTAAGAATTAGTGTCCTATACGAATCTCTAATTAAGCAAATACGCATTTTATATCGTTAGACGCACTTTTCAAAGTTATTTTTGTTTTTGATTTAAGTTGTATATGTATCGATATATGGTGTTATTCTTAGTGCAATCAGAAAGCCGTAATAGTAAACATCGTAGGACCCACTGAAGTAACGATGCAATTGTTGACGATGTATACTTTCCAAGAAGCAACCTTTATCATTAGTGTATTTCGTTGATGATATCAATTTACTCTCAATACTTCACATGGCATTAATCTAAGGAATATATTTATTCATCATGAATGTCCTTTTCTGTTGCAATAAATTGTCGGTCGTTAATGAAACTTATCTTACGATCTTAGATTAGACAGGGCCTATATCTACGAGGCACATACGTTATTGTAACTAGTATCAACATTAATAAAAAAGAATTAAACGTCTGAGTTGACTCATACTTTTACACAAATAAAAACTGGTGTTGAATTACCAATATAGTTTTCATGTGTGATCCAAATTAAGACCACATGCACCTGCCTTCATTATTGTGTGTTGGCCTGTACGCTATTGAACAAATGAGCCACATCTTGCAAAAATGGGCCTTATGCCATATGCGGCTAGTTTGTTGAGAAGCTATTCAGTCCTGTAATGAGACTTCGAAAATGTGCGTGACTTAATAGCGGTAGCTCCTCAACACACCGCACTAATGCGCAGGCTGGTTAAGAGTTGCGCTGGCCATTACATGAAACCCATTTGTGTGTTGCCCTTTTTGAAGTTTGTAATGCCTGAACAATGATATTTCAGTGAATGTTGCCCACGAATAAACATTGTTGTCTATCAGAACTCATGCATGTCCGTTTGTACAAGTTCCAATATTTGTATTTCGTGTTTTGTCTGAATTACTTCATATTCCCTTAAAAGTAAAGTGTAACATGGAGTATTATTCATCTTGGTATAACTTAAGATAGGTGTTGCTTATGGCCAGAAAAGTATCTCGTTCATGGCCTATGTGTGTCTTTCAAGTCAACGAAATATTAAATGTAAAATAAATGTGTTTCGTTTCTGCACTGCGTCATACGTTCTTACTGCCTGGAAGAATGTATACGTTCATGAAGGAATATCGGTAATATTCACCATGATACATGTACGAGCATGGCAATAAGTAATGTTACCAGACCAGAATATGTAAAGATCTTCCACTAAGAGATCTGGCCGTTCAACTGACTTAATGGTGTTGCGAACATATATAGCAATTTCTCCACCAGCTTTGTCTCGTCTGTCACAAAAAAAACGCAAGATAAAAGTTGTCATTAGATTGAAATTGTCATTAGACATGGTTGCATTGCAGTCCTCCGCGAGGGACGTTAAATGGGGGTGCAGTGTATCGGTGCTGTACACCGGGCACTAAAAAGAACCAGGGGCGCCTCTGGAATCGGGGCGCCTTCTGTATCCCGCTCGAACCCCCACTAACACCTCTCTTGGGGCGGAGAGCACAAAAACCACACAACTATAAGGAATAAACATTAATGCCAATAAGGATAATGCTAATCTAGGGATAATAGGAATACTGCAAAACCGCTCCAGACAAATACACAACAACCACACACAACAACATCAACATTATCCATAAAAAAAAAGCATCTAGGCACATTAAGGTCTCATTGGCCATCATGCTCAAATGTATAATCTGACCTAAATTTCTCCCCTGAAGGGTCACAGGGGCAGGTCGATACATCTGTAGTCGCGAAGACACTGGACGACCTGTAAATAAATCTCAAATACACACACACGGTTGCATTAAGCCACGTTTGAGTGAAGACTAGAATATCATAAGGTTGTGCCTAGAGTTCAAGAATATCAGCTTTTGGTCTCTGACTTCGAATATTGAATTGAGGTGCATAATATCTAGGCCATTAGAAGTAAGTTGCATACAGGAATGAAATGTGGAGTCAGACATGTTTGGCTCTAAGGAACACACCCGGATTTTTCTAACATACATAATAAATTAATAATACCTCCTTTGCATATACCAAAAGATATTTTAATTCAAAAATGCCTTTAAACAATTATAGAACTAGATTTACTTACCCTACCGAAATTCAGCCAAATTTATCGGAAACTTTTCCAAGCAGGCCGAACATTTCACATCAGATCGGGTTTCCGGGGGTGAGGAAGGACCAGGGCCGGTATTCATAAAGCACCTAAAAATAACCTAAGGTTGTCATTTTGCCTTAGGTTTTTGCTGTTTTTCCCTTCAATTTGAGGAAATGCCTTAAGTCATATTCATAAACTTTTTAACCTCAGAAATACGCCTTAGGTTCACCGTTTTTTCCTTAAAAGTTAAGGGACGTAGACACCTTCCTTAGCTCCAAAGAAATCACCTTAAAAATGGCGTCGAAGCGGACGTGTTTCAGCGGTTTTTGTCGAATTTCAACAAAATTTCATCAAACGTGTATGTTTTCTTTAANTGTAGTTGATATATATATATAATTTTTTTTGCGCAACTTTCCCCTGTGATTCGTCGTTGGACGTGATTTTCATGCTTACAATAATAATTTGAGTGTTGTTACCATTTAACGCCATTTCTTTGGATAAATCAATGATCATGTTTCAATAAATGGAAAGAATATGATTTAAATGTGAAAATAGCGTTATGTACTTGCGACTGGGATATGTTTACATATTAGTCTTATTTATAAGACGTTGCCAAGAATTTAGAGATACTTTTTATACGGGCTAAATTCTATGGAACGTCTTATCGCCCAAGGACCAATTACGTGGTGGAAACCAGAAAGTTTAAATTTTCATCAATATGCTTAAAATTGCAAAATAACCGAAGCTAGTCAACTCGTACCTAAGTCAACACGTACCTTCGGTCAACTCGTACCCGCTTTGGTTAACTCGTACCCGATTTTTGGTCAACACGTACCCCCACTAGTCAACTCGTACCCGATTTGTTCAACACGTACCCTCCTTAAAATTATTTATATATATCAAGGACGTAAAATATGTTATAATTATAAACGACGTGTTTTTCGTGCCTATAACTGAAACGTGATGTAATTGTCGGTTTTTTGTTTGATAAAATGTTGACTAATAACACCTTATGACAACAGGACCGTCGGCGATTTGTTAAACAAATTGTTTGTCGTGCATCTTTAATGTGTATGTAGTATGTTATTTGTGTGTTTCATAAATGCCAAAAAAAACATAAGAGACCATAACTTGCATTCTTTTTATTTTAATTTTCACATTATTCGAACATTCAGACCTTTGTTTCAAATTTTATATGGAAATATTATTATTTTATTGAAGAATGCTAAAACATCTAGATACTCATTAAATCTGTTTGTTTTTACACAATAATTTTAATCTTTTTAACATGGTTGGTTAGTTTGTAAAATTCAAAGGTGTTCTTTTTTTTTTACAAAGGTGCAGATTAAATCAATTTATATATAAACGACCCGTGTCAAGTTATGTGTTAATCAATATTTAACAAAGGTGCAGATACGGTAAATTAAGATATTAACGACCCATGTCATGTAGGTGTTAATAAGTATTTTAGGTGTTGATTAATTGATTAAATCATGGACTACTCAATTTTAAAGAGAGACTGTACGATTTTGTCATAAATTTATGAATTTTTTAAAATATCTGAACAACTTATTATACATATATTTCAATATAAATTAAAATAAACGTTAAGAAGAACATGTGTCGAAAAATGCGAAATAAGCCAGATATTTAAATCTGAAATTGAAAATGGCTTCCAGCCGAATTCGCCAGCATATATATATATACATGTAATGCATGTACCATGTGAATCTAAATTTAGTTTTAGTGCAGATTCGTTCATACGTCACAAAGACACAATTTTGTTTCCTAACAAATACGAGTAAAAGTGTCGGCATCGGCTTTAACCAGCGCTAACTTGTCTTTGCTGCATTTTATGAAATTCGTCTTCAATGTATAATTTGTATTGCCTATTTTGTGTCATCGTAATATAATTTTATTAATATATTAAAATTTAACACATATACAAATCGTTCAGTCTCCCTTTAAAGGGACTGTCCACTAGATTTTGGCATGTATTGAAGCATGTCATTAAATGCTCTATATTGATAAATTCAAACATTTGACCTAAAAATCTGCAGTTAAAAAACAAGAATACAATTTAAAAAGGGAAAAAAAAGTAAACCTCATCAGGGCTCGAACCAGTGACCATCGGGGTCCTGGAGTAAAAACCAATTAGACCGCTCGGCCATCCTGACAAGTATGTACGATAGCCGTATTTTATACCATATATAAGCAATCCTCGTAGTTTTACAAAATATAGCGACAATAACAGAACTTTCCAAATTATTCAATCGTTTCGCGTCGAACGACGCTTTATGATTTTGAGGTTTTCAAATCGTCAAAAGATGCATATAATGGATATTTAAGAGCATTGTAAATGGTCAGTATTACTATTTCCTCAAAAATATCATAACAAACGCGAAAATTTGCGAATATGAAACAACTTTTTTTAATTTTGTCAATTTACCAATCTGTTGGACGGCCCCTTTAAGACGAACCATAATTTGATGCAAAATGTATTAATATATAAGTATTTTATATGTATGTTGTGTGTTATGTTTTACTAGAATTTAAGAAGAAAAAATAAATCATAACGTAACTGTCGGTATTTGTTTTCATTTTAGTTGATGTCATCCTACTTTATCCTAAAGACAACCTGTAAGTCTATGCCAAAATATAACTTTAATTGGTCAACTTGTACCTGCAATAAACATAAAAACATCTAATGTATGCAAACAACATCGCATTTTTTTCATAAAAAAATAAAAATTAAAAAGGAACGAATTGACCAATCTGAAAGATGACTAAAGTACGAGTTAACCAAATCGGGTACGAGTTGACTAGGGTACGTGTTGACTTAGATACGAGTTGACTGGCATTCAAAATAACATTACCAACTCATAAACTTTTAGTTAAGAAGTCCATTTTTACCTCAAATAACGCGAATTGAAGTTAAAAGGCAGGTTTTTTTTCTCCACTTTTTGGGAAGATAGCCCATGGCTCTGGAATTGGGAATCCTATCGGCGTTTTCAAGAAATTGGGAAAATAAATTCATTAGCAAACTTGTTTGCGCGAAAAGTCCACTGATTTGGGTAAAAATAATTTGATATAACTCTTTATAATAATTCAAATTAAAAAACAAAATCATTATTATATACTTTGTTAGATGTTATTGAAATGAAATTGAGATAAAATAATCATTAAGACAATTCTTTCAATATTTTTTTTATATTTTTTGGAAATTGGGAATTTTTAAGCAAATTTTAGGAAAAAAGTATATTTTTTGCCATTGTGAATACAGCCGTTATTCGGCTATAAAATCGGACCAAAAAAAGCCTGAAAGGCATAATTTGTTTCAGTTAAACTTCTGCTTAAATCTCAATACAATCACTGACCTCTCGCCATGTTATGAAATATTTAAATATCAACCAATCAATCAGAAGAAGGCATTACGGTGTAATAGGCTGCGTTATCGATTAAAATCTACCTGCGGTATACAACGGACAAAGCGATAGATATTGAACATGTGAATAGTGGGTTGATTTAAATTGCAGGCGTGCAAAATTGAAAGTGTCATTTCATAATTCTTACAGAACATTATCGAGAAATGAATTATCTACACAGGTATGCAAATAGTATTGCAATCCGTTGATATTAACTGTCTGATATCGGGGCTTTAATGTTGCGCACAAAATCCTTGCGCAACAATATAGACAAAGAAGGAAAACTGTCCACCATTGTTTTAGTCCTTCCCCCGTTGTACGCTCCAACTATTACCCATATAAAAAGTAGCTTAATTTTTGAGAGCGTCAACAAGTTGGACTAGTTTACATATCTGACATTGTGGTTTAATATGCTGTATCGCATGTCAGACTGCGTTTGTTTTCCCTTTCGCACTGAATGAATGTGTGTTTCATCTGGGAATTATCGAGTAAGTACTAAATATATTTATTTTATTTATTTTCTTACATAACTGCCTGCCCTTTTTTTAAGCATGGGCAGACGTTATGTAAATATGGAAATGTTCTTGATCAACTATCAAATTACAAAATGCTGCACTATTGGAACGCTACTGTATGTTTGGACAGACCGGGGATTTTATTTCTTTGTGACAGATTAACAAATCTAATAGCACCAACAAAAAACATGAACAATAGTTTAAACAGTATAGACAAAATACGTAGCTGACTAAGATATTTTGCTGCGTCCAGTATTCAACTCGATGATAGGGACATTCATGAGGTTTCTCAGCCTACACTACAGTTTTGATGTAATAACACAAGTAAAACAAGCATGAGCTGAATGTTACTGTTAGGCAATTCATTAGTCTTCCAACAACACCCAAAGAAAAACGTAAACTGAAGGAGGACTTTATCGACATTGCCAGATTTCCCCGATATTTTTTCTTCAATTATAGGTAACATACAAATGCATCATCATTATCGTCAAGTGCCCTAATTCAGGTGGAGACCCAAGTCCGGTGATGTTTGTTTACATTAAGACAAGAATCTCGTGATGACATCACACTAATGTAATCCGTGTATTTTGTTTTACTTTCAATACTATGATTGAAAACTTAATAAAAATACAACACAAATGAGGAAAATACATGAACATTTCTTACTTCAACTAAAATAATCAAAATTTATCCATATTCTATACATTTTAAAATTACCTTGGTCCTCTTCAAGAAATGTTCAGATAAATTGCAGTGAAGCAGACGGTTGCACTAGTGTAAACGCAGCACTTTTATTGACAATTGCAGTGGAGTTCTCTCCCTTTGGTGTGACATCACGGGAATAAGGTCACCCATGCCAAAGACGTATAATACCTATATATACGTCTTTGCCCATGCAAATAGTGAATTCTATTGCAGTGTGAATATAACCATCTGCTTTGCGTGGTTAATCATGCTGCAAATTAGACAGAGATTTCACGGGAATTAAATAATTCTTCGAAGGTTAATGTTGCATTAAGCTGTTTGCATTACTTCAGAAATTCTGTAACTTGTTCTCTTACTTCACCAGAATTAGGTCACTGGAGGATACAAATGAAACTGGCACTAAGACCAATATTCTAAGTTTAGTAATTTTTTTTAGACATTAAGTTAAAGTATTATATTAACACTGCAGCTTAAATAACATGACCAAAGTTTTTCATATATCTACACAAAATAAAATATACCATTTCTTACAAATATTTGTATGTAGGAATGTATTATTGTATAGCTCACTATAGGTGTACTATGTTTTTCAGTAGTATCAATTATTCATTTCGTGCCCCAATACCCCATTGAAAAGAAAACAACACTCTGAACAACATCTGAATTTATAGTCGCATAAAACTTATAAAGTATTTGTTATAAATATGTTATAATTCAATGTTTTTATATATTTCAAGTGTTTTTTTTGCAATATTAAATGCAAGTAAGTGATATATTTAATTGTTGTCATATATACTATATATATAAACAGAGTGATTTCATTATGCACTGCATAATATATGCAATGTTAGAAATCTGCCCACAGATCCTTCAGACATCATGGCTGCATTGCAAGATCATTCTGAAAATTACAATGGAAATGAACATGGCCTTTGTTACAGGAATATGGTGGAAATAATTTTTTAGATCATTTTCACATTATTTAACAAGTATTAATAAATGTTCACAGACCTATTCATGCGAATAAACTTGCATACTAAATTTACAGAATTATAAAGCAAACATTGTAATTGAACACTGATTTATATTGCTTTAAAAAAAATTGTATGCATATCAAGAATTGCCGGTATTTAAAATAGCTGTTTATGAATGTGTATGCAAAATAAATAGGTTTAAACTTACTTATGAAAATGATGATCACAAAGAAAATTGAAATGCACACATATCTATCATTGCTTTTTTATGAAAAGGATTGTCTTGGAAGAACTGCATTTATATGTACAAGTAATCTTTATAAAAGTTAATATTGAAATAAGTAAACAAGTTAATGTTGAATTTTATTATGTTATAATTCATGATTGCCAAATGATTTATTATGGCAAATTTATTTGGTAATAACTGCAAGCTATATAGATTCAATTTCATACTTGTAACATTTTATTTAAAAAATGTATCAACATTCACTACAGTGTTTTAAGTTTTTTTTTTTACTTGATGAAAGGGCCCAGTCTTATATTTTGGGTGAATAATAAATCTAAAAAACTGAAAAAGGTGAGACAAAAAAAATATTGAAAAAGGTAAAAGAAAACAGTCCTCTTGAAAGTTTTAAAGCATGCGAATGAAATTGTCCGTGTTATTTTGCACTTAAGTGTATATTTATGTAGAATTGAGGATATATGTTTGGCACAATGTTGTTTGTAATTCGAGATTTCATGCTCGATAAAGAAAGCCAGTGAAATTGAACAAAAGTGTGAATATCTCATTGCAAAATAACATGGAAAATTTCAATCGCATGCTTTAAAACTTTCAAGAAATTGACCGTTCACTCAGAAATATTACTATATTTAGTAACATGACGCTAGGAAGTGCTCCTCTCCATATGGAAAGGTGTGTTTGCTTACACTAAAAGGATGTTCCCATTAACAGCAATATTGGTTACAATTATTTCTGACAACTATATACACTTTTTCAATAACTATTTTTTCCGTGACAAAAATTTGTGTAAATACATGTTTTGAAGTGTTTTTTTTTTAAGGCAAATGTCACTTTAATTATGACATGTACCATAAGAGATCGCCTTTAGAGCTGCTCCGGATCAGGAACTGGTGTGCTTCAGAGGCAAGTGGCCTGTTCAAGTGAGATCCTCTCCCTATGCTTTGCCCCAGCACTGAACCTGAAATCAGACACAGATACTTTAAAATCACAATATTGTTATATAAACAATAAAATGCCTTTTTTGTTGTTGAAAATATGTGTGTTCATTTACATGTGTTGGTACATGTGAGTCGGTAAGAAACTGCAACGTATGTTTCTTATAGTAGCAAAGTAATGAGAATAACTAAAAATGACACTAAGTTTGAGCAGCACAAAATATTAAGATCTATATGACTGTTCAATGTTCATATACAAGAAGAGTTGCAACATTTTACAAGATTAAACTTTCGATAACTTGTACCGTAAGAAATAACTTCTTAACTGCTGCAACAAGTTACATGCATCCAAATAATCCCCAATAGTTAAACCAAAATACACAGAAATGTAATTTACTAGATTGACATGAACAGACCGTAAATAGTGTTGTCGAATAGTCATTTTCCATAAGATCATTTATAAAATTGTGACAA
>VMBQ01005968.1:41194-52218 GCA_007657795.1 Dreissena rostriformis | reverse complement strand
AAATTTATCCCTTGAAGGCTCCCATTAAAAAGTTGTTCAAGAAAATTTGATTCGTCAAAAAACATGGCCACAGGAAGTCGTTTTTTAAGGAACTTTCATTAATCTTGTAGAACATGCGTAGATTTGATCTTCAGCATCTAAAAATATGTGAAATAGAAAGAACGACAATATCTTTTGGAGAGATAAATGTACCTACGTTATAAGCAAAGGACCTGTGCGACAATTCCCGGGCTTTTTAGTCTGTTTAGTTAACACCGTAGTAACGTTTTCCATATATAAAAATGCTCACCCTTCTAACTTTAAGCGCCCAGTGGGACGAGGGATAGAAAGAGAAAGTCACATGCTTGAGTACATTTCAACCCATGCGCATTGCACGCTTTTTTCGCATAAAAACCAGTGGAGCGATACAGGGCCATCATGGCCCTCTTGTTTTCTTTTAAAGGAAGACTTTTCTAAGCAAAAATCCTGTTAAGGCGGAAAGTGTCGTCCCTGATTAGCCTGTGCGTACTGCACAGGCTAATCTGGGATGACACTTTACGCACATGCATTAAACCCCCTTTTGTTTTGTGTACAGTTTCCATCAGTGTCCAAGCCCCAGACTATCGAGAAGCGATACCAGGGAATACTCAGTAGCGTCATGATAGACTTTATGGTGGTAAGTAACATAGCTTCAAATGCCTATAAATAGCCACATGAGTAGAGAAATGTGTATTTTGTCAGCCGATATCTCAGATAATATGATATGCCCTGTCTTTTAAGTTTTCAATGAACTTGCGAGTACGCTGTTATTAACTTTATTGAAAATTGAATAGGTTTCGAGTTACCTATTGGCAAGATTGCAGTATGTTTAAAACATTTGTGTTGAAAAATAAAACTCATGTTCAACATTGAATTCAAGTTTTGTGTTAAGTATTGTTAAATTGAATGAGCATATCAATTACTTAAACACTACCATACACACACATTTCAGGAGGAGTTAATTGAAAATAAACAAAATAACTGTTTAATATGAAGCATGTCAAACATTCAGTGTTTATTGATCACTTATGATGACAAGGTCAATGTAAATACTCATGAAATTCTTGAATCGCACATAGTTTGGAATGTTTTGGTTATAGGCATGACAATTTATATTTATGAACAAGGAATTTACTTCCTAAATTCTGAAACCAGGTGAAAACATTTGACTGTAAATGCATTTGTGTATCATGCCGAGAACAAATTCAATTTTCACTTCAAGCAAACAAGACAAGATTACATTTTGTGTTTTTATCTCTCCCATTAATACTCAAACAGCACGGCAAATTTTGAGTTTGAATTTCCATAACCAAAGTATTCATAGTGCCAAAATAAAGGAGCTGGGATTTTTAAATTTAATGTCCCTACCTACAATGTCTACCCCTATTTAAACTCTGTCAACACTTTTCAATATATTGCACATGCCAACATCTATTTTTCTGCGCATGCCCTTTACATGGTTTACATAGAAATTAATTAACTGGGGGCTGGCAAATTTTAAGTGTATAATAATATTTTTTACCTCATTTTGACCTTGACATTTACCTACTTTTGGACTTTGCCTAATTCAGAAGGTCAAAATTCTCGGTTCACCCATATTGGTCATTGATAAACATTAATACTACCAGGTACTTACTAAAAAGTTTCGCTAAACAGTTTTGTTACTTCCATGCAACACTCAGCATACTCACATCACCTTTTGACCTCGACATTGACCTAATTTTAGTAGTAAGACTTATAGAAATAGGCCAATCAATTGATAATGAACATTAATTAAATTCAGCATTTAGTTTTTAAGTACTAAATTTGAAACTGTTGGAGCAAATTTCGCTCAACATTTATTGATTTTCAATTTACTTTGCACAAAACTGTTTCACCTGTGACCACATAAAATACTATAAGTTTGTGCCACATTTTTTAATTGATTCAGTTGAAACGTTAAATATGAAGTTTAGCAGCTGCTGTGAAAGAACCATTTTGTCATTCTCAGTGATCTTCACATTCCTGAGTTATTTGCCCATGAACATAGCGGAAACATCTGTGTGCGTGTATTAATCGCATAATTTGCGGCAAACTCTTGTATTAATTTGAGCCACCCTCTTGAAAAACGGGGCTGAGTGCATGTGCGTTCCGCACAGGCTTATCAGGGATGACACTTTCTTCCTAAACTGGATTTTTGCTAAGAAGAGAATTCCTTTAAACAAAAATTTCCATAAAAGCGGAAATTGTCTTCCCTGATAAGCCTGTGCAGACTGCACATCCTAATTTGGGACGACACTTTACGCACATGCATAAAGCCCCATTTTCCAAGGGCGAGGCTAATTTATTTTGTCCTATTTTCAGCAAACACTAAAGTTGGAGCCTACAGACAGGTTCACAATAGAGGATTGCCTGGACCACGTGTCCTTCCAGACAGAGCGTCTTCTTAACCGGGGCAGCCAAGTACCAATTAAGCACATTGATGCACATAATACAAGCAAGAAACGCAAGAGCGACTTAAGTGATCATGTCAATAGGTGAGAACAGTCATTTTTATCCGTTGGGTTGATTTCCTTCAAACTGTTGTAGAATATTAATTTGCAAGTTATCGCAAAAATAGGTATTTAGCCTGCACCCCAAGAGACAAAATAACCGTATTTTAGGGACTTAAAGTCGCATCGGCAGATAAAATGCTTTTCTTAATTTCCATCATTTTTATAATTTCATCTATGTATAAGATGCACACAAACGATATTGAAATTTTCCCACGTATGCATTCACACATATAAATCCATGAAATGTTAAATTCTCTATTATGTTTGATTTAAGATCTAAGTAGCCTATTAAAAATAATAGCTCCACAATATTTGTTGACTTGAGCCATCCCACAATGGAAAATTATTGTCCCATTCCAAGAAAATGTAATTTATTATTGTATTTTTTTTATAGTTTCTAGTATGCATTCACTAATGAGTTTCCCCTTATGTTTTCAGCTTCCATTCATTATGTTATAAAAAAGTAATGACTTTATAATAATTTACATTTCTTGTTTTTATTTCAGTGAAAATTTAAAGAATTTAACAGTACGGTCTGGCAAAACAAAAGCATTGTTGCCCGATCATAAAGAGGAGAAGTTTGAAGAAAAGATGGACACCTCAGAAACGGAAAAAGATATTATACACCCCACCTCTCAAAGCAAATACATCAAGCAGGCAAAAAATGCGACATCGAAAGCAAATGCTGAAAAACAAGCATTGAATGCAATACGAGAGAAAATTGAACTGGAGAGAGTAAAAGAGGATAAACCGTCTGAAGAAGAAACTAGTCGCAAAGAAAGGTCTAGAACGCCTGCTAAATCGGGCAGTCGTAGGTCGCAGAAAAGTGCAAATAGAAACAATGTAAATGGTGATAATGTGACTAACACTGACGATAAAACAGATGTGCGGCAGGGGAAATATGTAGATATGTCTAGCAGGCAGGGTGTAGGGCAGTACAGTTCAACATTTTCAGACTTCCGTTCTGGATATCTAGGCGACAGCAAAAGTGACAATAATATGGATACGTTAGACAGTAATGGGGAAGGCAACGAAAATGATATAGATATGGATAATAATACTCCTAGTGAGTCTAAATTTGTTAAACGTAAGCATAGCTCTAAAACTCTGACAGATAACAAACCAAAGTTAACTTCAAAATCCCCAGAACCTATCGTGCTAACGCCTCGCGATGTACCGAATGCTCGCACCAGTACGTATACTGTGAACTTGGAGGCGCCAAATCAGGAACTAGAAAATGGCCATAAACCTTCAGACAGTCCTCCAGAAAGGAAAAAGGTACTCATTTTATGTCACTTCTATCATTTTATGGAATTCACATTTTGTTTTGCAAAAGGGTTGCTTGAATACGTGTGTCAATTTTTATGCTCCCCCAACATTTTTTGGGGGAGCATATAGTCGCCGCTTTGTCTGTCCGTGCCTGCGTGTGTCCGGATTTTTGTCCGGGCTATTTCTCAGCAACTAATGACCGGAATTCAATGAAACTTTATGGGAAGCTTCACTACCAAGAGGAGCTGTGCATATTATCACCGGGTTCTGGTCGGATGATTTTTAACAGAGTTATGGCCCCTTGAAATTTTCCATTAACTGTACATATAGTGCAATTCTTGTCCGGGCTATTTCTCAGCAACTAATGACCGGAATTCAATGAAACTTTATGGGAAGCTTCACTACCTAGAGGAGATGTGCATATTATAAGCCAGTTCTGGTCGGATGATTTTTCACAGAGTTATGGCCCTTTGAAATTTTCCATTAACTGTACATATAGTGCAATTCTTGTCCGGGCTATTTCTCAGCAACTAATGACCGGAATTCAATGAAACTTTATGGGAAGCTTCACTACCAAGAGGAGATGTGCATATTATCAGCCGGTTCTGGTCGGATGATTTTTCACAGAGTTATGGCCCTTTGAAATTTTCCATTGTACATATAGTGCAATTCTTGTCCGAGCTATTTCTCAGCAACTTATTACGGGAATTCAATGAAACTTTATGGGAAGCTTCACTACCAACAGGAGATGTGCATATTATCAGCCGGTTATGGTCGGATGATTTTTCACAGAGTTATGGCCCTTTGAAATTTTCCATTGTACATATAGTGCAATTCTTGTCCGAGCTATTTCTCAGCAACTTATTACGGGAATTCAATGAAACTTTATGGGAAGCTTCACTACCAACAGGAGATGTGCATATTATCAGCCGGTTATGGTCGGATGATTTTTCACAGAGTTATGGCCCTTTGAAATTTTCCATTGTACATATAGTGCAATTCTTGTCCGAGCTATTTCTCAGCAACTTATTACGGGAATTCAATGAAACTTTATGGGAAGCTTCACTACCAACAGGAGATGTGCATATTATCAGCCGGTTATGGTCGGATGATTTTTCACAGAGTTATGGCCCTTTGAAATTTTCTATTGTACATATAGTGCAATTCTTGTCCGAGCTATTTCTCAGCAACTTATTACGGGAATTCAATGAAACTTTATGGGAAGCTTCACTACCAACAGGAGATGTGCATATTATCAGCCGGTTATGGTCGGATGATTTTTCACAGAGTTATGGCCCTTTGAAATTTTCCATTGTACATATAGTGCAATTCTTGTCCGAGCTATTTCTCAGCAACTTATTACGGGAATTCAATGAAACTTTATGGGAAGCTTCACTACCAACAGGAGATGTGCATATTATTAGCCGGTTATGGTCGGATGCTTTTTCACAGAGTTATGGCCCTTTGAAATTTTCTATATACTGTACATATAGTGCAATTCTTGTCCTGGCTATTTCTCCCCAACTACCGACTGGAATTCAATGAAGCTTTTATGGACAGCTTAACTACCTTGAGAAGATGCGCATGTTATAAGTGGGTTCTGGTTAGATGGTTTATTTAGAGTGTTATGGCCCTTTGAAATTTTTAAGTTGCTAAACCATCCATCGTATTATTTTGACCAAAGTTATGCCCCTCAAGACGTTTCCTTTTATCTGAATATATAGTGCAATATTGTGACAAAAAAAAACCTTTGGGGAGCATCACCCGTCTCCGACGGTTTCTTGTTTATATCACTCGATAATGGTACTAACAGTCTCTGATATTAGCTGTTTGACAAAGGGAACCCGAATTCTTATATTATTACTTGAGACCGAGAAAATGTTACAAGCTAGCAATCATCAGTGCTCTGCAAAGGCAGTGAAATTTTCACAATGTCGCACAAAAACTGGTGCAGTTTTGATTTATGTGGCGCACAAAATGCTGGAGTAGAATCGTTCATAAAGCAAAAAAAAAATGGGGACAAAATAACACATTTCTCTAAGTTTACAGAGTATGAATCAAACTTTCATTTAAGATCTACTTTCCGATTGGTTAAATCAAATATGGCACTTCTATCTTAGCCAAGCGATAAAATAATGCAGTGGAGATATTTCGCCGTAGGGAAGAGTATTCAATTGGTTTTCCAAGATGGCCCAGTATTCAGTTGGCTTTAGTATGATTGTTAAATATATAAAAGAGTTGTATATCGTTTCTTATCTGTTTTATACACAAAAGAGTAACATTATATAGTCGAAAAACATAAATTGTAAGTTCATTAGTTGGTGTCTCAAAAGTGTGGAAAAGTTTTCATGAGCTGTGAGACATTTGTCCCACCTATTTTCATACCTCGGCAGAACACTTCACTATGAAAATGAGAATCTGAACAAGCCTGATTAAAACTTTCCGGTGGGACCTGTGGGATTATGCTTATTTTGTATATAACCAGTAGATGCGCATCGGTTGCTCAGCTTCTCTGTGTGTCCAAGGTTGTGTGTCCATGCATTATATATGAATTTTTAATTATATATGAGCTCATTGAAAACCGGGTTTTAAATTATGAGGGTAATGTATCGTCCAAGATTAAAATCTGGTACGACACTTTCCACCTGGCCTGGCTTTTTGTTAAGAAGAGACTGCCTTTAAGTAAAAATATCCAAAAAGCGGAAAGTGTTGTCCCAGATTATCCTGTGCTGACAACACTGTTCCCAGAGAGCGGCGGAAAGTGTCGTCCCAGATTAGCCTGTGCTGACAACACTGTTCCCAGAGAGCGGCTCTTATTGATTGCATTATGAAAATATTTGCTTTTGTTTATTTCTGAAATCTGAACCCATAATTCGTCAACTGTTTTAGATCTACTGGTCAATTTCATACATTTTGTTTTGATTATTTTGATAAATACTTTTTTAGTACATGTGATTGTATAATGCTTAACTGTAGCTCAACTGTACCTAAAAAATCATAATGCTCAGTTTTGTTACTTTCCCCTTGGTCGTCTTGTTGTTGTCTCGTTTACTGTGGCTGTCCATAGTTGCCATGGAAATTAAAGTGAAAAATGCACAAGAGCTGCTTTTTGCAGATAACCTTTCACACAATCTGTATAAATTTGTGCTTGATACAATGCTATTTGGTTTATTTGATGATTTATTAAAAACATTTGAGGAGTTTAACTGTAGCCATTGAAGTCTTACTATAATTGTATTAAGCCTAATTGATAGCTTTGTTTTTTACTCTCATTTAGATGCAGTGTATCTTATGTAAAATTCTTTTATGAATTTTGACATGCTCAAATTCTTGAATATCAGCGAACATTTAAATTTAATTTAAAACCATTAATTCCTTAAAACCGTTGTTTTTTATACACCCAGTTCTTGGACAAGACTCTGCAAGAAGAGTTGCAGCGTATCAAATCCAGCACGATGAGAGAGCGGCAGAAGAAAAACCAAGAGATTCAGCAAATGTCGGGTCAGAAAGCAGACGTTTCTGTGGTCCGGACAATCTCAGACCGGCTCTCAGATGCTAAGGTACTGTTAATGGTGTAAATTAGTTATTGTTACCATGACTGCAGATGTAAGATATGGTTCTAGAAAATGCCTTTCTACTGAGGCCAAAAAATAACTTGTTTGTTTCCAGCAATAGCCTTGCAAACAATTTGGATGGATCAGAATTGAGTTGTTTAATGCCTTTTTTAGAGACGAATTGTTTAAAAAAAAAAAAAAAAGTTATCATCATTGGACGGTTGCGTGAAAAATTTATCATCACTAAAAAGCAATGTTTTTGTTTTTTCCCCAAGGTTTGGGCAGCTTTCTGGAAACATGGATAGTTTTTTGGCCTGAATTAAATCTTCTTGTACAGTACATAAAACATTATGGTGAATGTAAATGCCTGTCTCGTTTTTAAGCTTGACTATTTACCGAATTGTCTGAGCTATACGACTAACCAAAATGTTGGCATCTGCGTAATGCTCTGGTTAAGGTAAACGTGCAACTACAGGTATTAATTTGAAACTTCACACATAAGTTTTCAGGGTATTTATGTAAGATCACTGACCAAGATCCATAACTCTTACCCCTTGCGATTGGGAGGTCATGGGTTCGAACCCCACTGGGAGCATTCATTTGATCTCCCCAAAGACACTGTATACACACAAAGTACTGGTTATAGTCCCAGGAAACAGACTCGAGAGCGTTTATATAAGCCTACGGCTTTCGATGCAATGGAGCTAAAATAAATAGGTTTAAACTAACTCTTACCTGTGATTTAATAAAATTATGACCCTTTTTAAACATCTGTCCCTTGACAGGGCGTATTATGGGAACACCCATTGTGTGTGATATCGGGAGGGATTGCATTTTGGACCAGTGGGGTCAACATCAATGTTACTAAAAATGGAAAAAGAGTTTCCTCTAGATAACTTTAGTTTTGTAGAGGTATTGCGCTGTGATTTTGTTTGTAAGTACCTTACATGCAGACCAAGGGTGGGATTGCATTTGGAGTCAGTTAGGTCAAGGTCATTGTTACTAAAAATAGAAAAAAAGTTTCCTCTGATAAACGTAAAATTGGCTGGAGATATTGTCCTGTACATATGTGTGTTGGCAGCTTATTTGCAGACCTTGTTTGCAAAGTTAATTAAATTCAACTAAATGTATTGGTAAAATTGTGAAAATCTATTTGTTTTTGACAGGATCACATATCTTGTTTTAACCCTTTGAGCGCTGGAACCGAATTTTGAAGGCCTTTGCAAACAGTTTGGATCCAGATGAGACGCCACATAACGTGGCGTCTCATCAGGATCCAAACTGTTTGCTATTCTGATAGTATTCTTTGGAAAAAAATCAAAGAAATGCTAATTTTAGAAATTCAGCAGACGACATTTTAGCAGACGACAAAATTCCCAGCATGCAAAGGGTTAATTTATAAATTTTCAGCTTAAATGTGACACATGCTGAATAATTAAAACATATATTAAACTTCAAATTTGTCTTTGAGGTCATTATATCTGCTGACTGACAGAAATGTACATGATACTGTCAAAGCAGAAGAATAGTCGAGTAATGTCTTGGGACAGCTCTAATTTAACCCTTTGAGCGCTGGAACCAGATTTTAAAGGCCTTTGCAAACAGTTTGGATCCAGATGAGACGCCACAGAACGCCACGTGGCGTCTCATCAGGATCCAAACTGTTTGCTATTCTGATAGCATTCTTGGAAAAAAAATCGAAGAAAATGCTAATTTTAGAAATTCAGCAGACGACATTTTAGCAGACGACAAATATCCCAGCATGCAAAGGGTTAACATTTTGTTCTGTATTCTTTAATGTAGTTTCATGAACATAAAAATAGGCCAAGGAAATATGAAGCCTTAAATTCAATCTGCTGTTTTAAACTTGAAATATAGTTTAAAATATCATATGTGTTCATCATTAACGTATATATTATAATTGATAAGTTTATGTCACCATAATCTTGAATATTTTTTTGTTTTCCATTTTGCGTACACAAAACACACGTTTGGCCAACAAATCATCCATTCCTGATTATTCTGAAATATTAAATACAGAACTCAAATACTGTTATCATCAAAGATAAAAATTTGTTTGTAACAAGTATGGTAAACACTCCATTATACACTTATCTTTCTATTCTGTCCCTGAGAAAAAGATTAGGGCCAAGTGATTATAGTCATAAACTGTTTCTCTGACATTAGTCCAAGCATGCTTCAAATAGATTTTATTCAGGAATGGGTTTTATTTCAATTGAACCTCTTACATTCAAGATAACAACATTTCATTTATTGTGATTTTGTTTGCCTGTAATAATTTAACTCGTTTGGTATATGCATCAATAAATTGTAATATACCAATAGATATATTTTTCGTCTGCATTATTTGAAATGAGTTAATACTGGATTTGTGACATTTTCACAGAACATTTATATTGCTGGCAAGGGGAAGGCTTATCAGTCCAAAGTATGTTGTTGCACGTTATATGTAGGCTACACTATAGTTGTCACTGTACCCAGATTTCCTGTTTATCGCTCCTTGGTATCATCAGAGTTTATCTAACAGAAGCAATAGGTCGTAGTTTGTATAAACATCGTCTTAGTGATTTTATTGATGTTCAAATTATTAAATAAAAAACAGGTTAATTAATCCTTTCAGTGCGGGAACTGAATTTTGAAGGCCTTTGCAAACAGTTTGGATCCAGATGAGACGCCACAGAACCTGGCGTATCATCAGGAACCAAACTGTTTGCTACTCTGATAGTATTCTTTGAAAAAAATTCGAAAAAATGCTATTTTTAGAAATTCAGCAGACGACATTGTAGCAGAAGACAAATTTCCCAGCATGCAAAGGGTTAATGAAAATAATGGCGTAAGCAAGAGGCAATTTTGATAAATAATTGTTTCACATGCGAAAAATATTCATTATACTTTGTCAATAAACAGTCTATTGTTAAGGACATAACTTTTTCATTATATTTTATTTACTTTTTTGAAAGAAAGAATATCGTGTACACTCAATGGGTTCAAGTGTGGACAGTGTATAGATAAACTCTGAATGCAACGTAGTCTGCTAGTCAATATTTGTATGTATTGCATGATTAGATTATTTTACAACCTTTACTTATATCCATTTTATCAAATCAATCAATCATTCAAACAAATCAAAATAAAATCAATCAATCAAAAAAATCAAATCAATCAATCAAATCATTTATTCAATCAATCATTCATTCAAATCATTAAGAATGTTTTTATGCCCCCCTTCGAAGAAGAGGGGGTATATTGCTTTGCACATGTCGGTCTGTCTGTCGGTCGGTCTGTCTGTCGGTCTGTCGGTCCGTCCACCAGGTGGTTTCCGGATGATAACTCAAGAACGCTTCGGCCTAGGATCATGAAACTTCATAGGAACATTGATCATGACTTGCAGATGACCCCTATTTATTTTTAGGTCACTAGGTCAAAGGTCACAGGTCAAGGTCACGGTTACTGGAAATAGGAAAATGGTTTCCGGATGATAACTCAAGAACGCTTACGCCTGGGATCATGACATTTCATAGGGACATTGGTCATGACCGGCAGATGACCCCTATTGATTTTCAGGTCACTAGGTCAAAGGTCAAGGTCACAGTGACCTGAAGCAATAAAATGGTTGACTGGAAATAGG
>VMBQ01005968.1:9405-41046 GCA_007657795.1 Dreissena rostriformis | reverse complement strand
TAAAGTGTCATCCCAGGCACAGGCTAATCCGGGACGACACTTTCCGCCTAAACTGGATTTTTGCTAAAAAGAGACTTCATTTAAACGAAAAATGTCATAATAGCGGAAAGTGTCGTCCCTGATTAGCCTGTGCGGACAGGCTAATCTGGGACGACACTTTACGCACATGCATTATGCCCAGTTTTCTCAGAACACGACTCATATAAATTATATAAATCATATAAATTAGTATGCTGGTAAGTCTTGACAAAGGATGACCCCTTTGGAATTTAAAATCAAGAGATCAAAGGTCAAGGTTACAGGGGCATACACTTTAAGAAAAACATATAGACAACTTTGCTGCAAGTCAGGGGGCATGCAAACATCTCTTTTTTAGTTAGTCTTTTGTTTTTATGCTCCCCATAATATATATGGGGAGCATTTAGTTGCCAGTTTGTCCTTTCGTCACACTTCCGTCACACATTTTTATTAGTTTCTCATAGCGCCTTCAATATTTTACCGATCTTATACATATTTGGCATGTAAAAACCTTGGATGGACCTCTACCTTTTGATGAGGTTTGAAGTCACTGGGGTCAAGGTCAAGGTCACCGAGGCTTATAATAGATTTTCTCAAGGTCACATTTTTGTATTTTTTTTGTTTTCACACAATTAACCCATATATTGACAAAGCATCATCGGGGAGCATCCATTAGTTTTACTGATATCCTTGTTTATTCATAATTTGTACATGTTATTTAAAAATCTGTTTATTTGGCATCAAAGACCATATATATTCACAACCAAGTGAATCTTTATAATGGCAAATAAAAAAGATTGCAATCATATACACATAATTACGTTATAGATTGTATATTATCTACCCTTTTTTTTATTTATTGTTTATTTGAACTTTTTTTCTAAGCCATGTTCGTTGTGTATTTTCAACACAAGACAGGTTTTCTAAGCGTTGCTCAATCAACATATTTGTATTCAACACTAACATTGTATTCTCTATAAACTAAGCCTGCACACTTCTCACTGTGGATTCATATATATATTATTTAGACTCACATCTATTACATTAATGTTTGCTTTCTAAGTCGAATTTGCTATTTCTAATCACTGGTGATATACCAAATTAACTTGAACTGATTTCCGTATTTTTGCAGTTGCAGAACGTTGATGTAGGGGTGAATAAATATCAACGGGAAAGGACAGACAACTTTGGCAGCTTTAATTCTCAGGGGAACAAGGACCGAAGAGCCCCAAGCAGGGGTCAACTCTACGGTGAGTACGCTGTCATGGCCGGGAATTTTATAACATTAACATAGAGAATGAAATACATTATATGAAAAATATCTCACAAATTCATGAATCAGACAAACTTTTTATGGCCCCTTATTTCAGAGGGGGGAATATAGATTTACCCTTGTCTGTGCGTCCTTCTGTCAGCTAATTTTTGTGTCGCGCTTAACTTAAAAAACAATGGCTGCTAGCGGGATGAAAGTTTACAGTCATATTATTTAATTATCCAGCATGTGAACGTGTTCACTACCACGTTTTGGTTTGGAAATTTTCTTAGCAACTGGAGTTATGCCCCTTTTTATACAAACAAAATTAATGACATTTGTTAAAACTTGTTTCGTGTGTTACTCAAAAGGTAAGGCTGCTTTAAGGCTTAAATTTTATAAATATATTATCCAGCATGTGAATTTGTGCACCTCCATTTTTGGTTTGTATATTTTTGAGACAACCATGGAGACATTTCTTGATTTGTCAGCTGTGCATACTTTATTAAAAGTTGTTGATTGGGGGGAGGGTTTAGTTCAAACTGATTTGAATTTTTAAGTATACCATAGCCTCAACAGATTCAAAAACTTGTATGAACTTTGTACTGCTTGTAGGCAAGTGTTTTACACTGCAGTTAATCTAGAGGTTAATCATAGGTAACTTCAAAAGTTCAAAGATGTTAGCCTATTTGTGCACCCGTACCTGTACTGCATTAGATTTTTGCTTACTATAATGCAATATTTATACCCCCTGTTAAGAAAAATACAGGGGTATATTAGAATCCCCATAAACGTCTGCCGTCCATCCATATGTCCGTCCATGGACACAAACTTGTCAGCAGGCGTTCTCGTACACTTTTAAACCTACACCATTCAAAACTATCAAACTTGCAGGCATTATTGTCCCCTACTGGTTTCACCGGAGGGGACTTATGGTTTGCGCTCTGTGTGTGTGTCAGTCAGTCAGTCAGTCTGTCTGTCAGTCTTTCACACTTTTCTGGAGCCTGCGATAACTTTAAAAGTTCTTCATATTTTTTCATGAAACTTGAAACATGGATAGATGGCAATATGGACATTATGCACGTCATTTCTTTTTGTTCCTACGTCAAAAATTTTGGTTGCTATGGCAACCAATAATACAAAAAACAAAAAAACTGACAATGGTGGAGCCGGTAGGGGATGTCATTGCTTGGAAATAGTCTTGTTCCTTATAATATGCAGTTGTGCATGTGCAATTTGTATCCTCTGATTTGTTTCTGAAATAACACCCCTGATCCTTATAATTGTTTTCTTTTTTTTTACCTTAACTATTTATTACTTCCATCAAGGTATATCACCATACACTTGAAAATAGTGTCATATATATTGCAATATAAGTAAGTATATCGTAACGCCCCAAATCATATCAATATCCTTATGTCTGCAAGCAGCAGATGGACCCGGATCAATCGGACGGGAGTCAAGCTTCTACAACTCCGATGGCTCCAGGCGCGTGTCTCAGGATGACAACAGAAAAAGTTCATATTGTTCCAATACAGTGTGCTTGTTCACGAATGTGTCGCGTTCTGAGAAAACTGGGCATAATGCATGTGCGTAAAGTGTCATCCTTGATTAGCCTGTGCAATTCTCACAGGCTATTCAGGGACTTCACTTTCCGCTTTTATGAATTTTTTCGTTTAAATGAAGTCTCTTCTAAGCAAAAATCCAATTTAGGCGGAAAGTGTCGTCCCTGATTAGCCTGTGCGGACTGCACAGGCTAATCTGGGACGACACTTTACTCACATGCATTGTGCCCAGTTTTCTCAGAACACGACACTAATAACAGTATCTACCACTTTTTGTGCTATGGCAGTGTGCTTATCACGTGGCTAGGTCTTCTCTTAGCAAGTAGACAGTGGGCATGCAATACAAGCGTTTTCTCTCTTGTTTTTTTCTCTTTTTTTTCTTTTTAAGAACTCACATGGCACAAAGAGAGTTAATTTAAAAGAAATTTGATGTTTTGTTAGTCAAATTAAATGTTCAAAAACATGAATGGAAACAAAAATTACAGTTAATGTTTCTGCTGTTAATATTGTATCCCTTTACAAATGACTCACACTTTAATTCTTAGAAGTTTCTGACTATTTATAAGGGACATATCATTTCTAACCCCACCCCTTCCAAAAATATTTGGATATTTGGGAGAATTACTGACTAAATATAAAATATTCATCATGTATAGGAATGTGAGATTTTTGTAAATAAAAAAATGAATTTCTATTGAGAAGGCTTTAAACACAATTAAGTTACCAGTAACAGTTGTTGTTAGTTATACCCCTCGATATCAATAAAAGGAGTGACCATAGACGTGTGTCTGTGCGTCACAAATTTGTCAAGAGAAGTTAATTTTAAATGTATATCATTCAAACTTGCGTGGATTGATCATTATAATATGAATTTGTGTATGTGCGATTTGTTATCTTACCTAAAAAATGACAAAAGTTATGCCCCTTTTTCAACTAAGCTCTCTGTTACATTATTATTGTTTATACTACAGACTTGATTAGCAGATAATTACATCTCTAAACCTTCAATGTCCAGATTTTTTGTATTTGGTATTTAAAATTGCATATTTGCCCTGTATGTAGTGTCATCAAATCATTAATCTGGTTTCAGAACTTGCCGCACCTATGGTCAGATAGTTTATATAGACTTGTATAGCAAAATAGCAAACACATATTTTCTTCTACAAACTTTGTTCAAATAATTGCAAAGAAGCATTAACATTGGAAACGTTATTTTTTGTTAGCAAATTTGAGATCTCATGGTAAACTATGTAGCCTTGTTTAGCAAAGTTACTTCATTATAAAAAAGTCTTTAAAAAACATGTGTCACTTTAGACTGTAACAATTCAGGGCAATTGTCTTGTATGGACACTGTTTGTGTTTAGTTTTTCTGCTTCAGTTTTGTAGAATATTTTAAACTTAGTGTAGATGGAAGCATGTTCATAGCATTTTTAATTACCATACATTGTTGACACTTTTCGCCACCTTGTTAAGAACCACGGAAAACATTTACTTTAAATTGTACTGTTGATCACAAAGCATTAGCAAATAGGTGTGCACCAGGAGTGAGTGATTTGATTTGCAGACTATTACTGCCACTTTACCCCAATACCCCTCCCAAGCAAGAGTCGTAGTGTCATCATCATCGTCCTCCTCATCCTCCTCCTCATCATCATTAGCATCATCATCGTCCTTATCATCATCCTCATCATCATCATCATCATCATAGTCATCACCAAAAACCCAATTATCAGCAACATAGGTAGACATCAACATCATCATCACTTTATGACCATTATCATCACATTATTGTCATTATTATTGATCCCTTTTTCAACACCTCTTATTACCCTATATGTCAGTTCAACTAAAATAGTTTTGACTTTTACTATTAAGTGTTTCTCCTCTTCCACCTTCTCCCCTTGATCATCATCAGCCTCTTCATCTTCCCCTCACATCGCTGTTAAACTAAAACAACTTTCAGTTTAACAATTTTGACTACCCTTTTGCAATTTCCCATATTTAAATCCTTTTTTATCCAGAGTTTGATTTAGATCATTTGCATTTCTATGTTAGCAGAAAGTCGACAAGGGTCTGCAACCTCCTCCCAAGAATCAGATACAGGTAGCTAGAGTTGTGCCCCTTCTACCATCTTTGCCTTTTTGAATCGTTCTCTGAGAAAATGGGGTTTAATGCATATGAGTAAAGTGTTGTCTCAAATGAGTCTATGCAGTCCACACAGGCAAATCAGGGACAACACTTTCTGTCTGAACTGGATTTTTCGTCAAGAAGACTCTTCCTTCAAACGAAAAATACAATAAAAGCGGAAAGTGTCGTCCCTGATTAGCCTCTGTGGACTGCAATGGCTAATCTAGGACGACGCACATGCATTAAACCCCCTTTTCACAGAGCGCGGCTCTTTTTTTTTTTATCTGGCCTCTTTTACCTCTATCGAAACAGTTCAGCTTTAAAAAGTCTAGCATGTGCCGATTTCATGCAGTATACAGACACATTGTATTGTTCATATGGACAATGTTACACTGATGGCTTGATGAGTAATTTAAGAATATTATATTCAAACTGTATATTATTCAGCTAAAAAATAAAATGGAGAAGGTCATTTTGTTAAGAATTTCTAGATAAGACAAATATTTTCGAAGAACAAGAAAATGAATAAAAGAGCCTCGCTCTGTGAAAAGGGGGTTTAATGCACGTGCGTAAAGTGTTGTCGCAGATTAGCCTGTGCAGTCCACCCAGGCTTATAATCAGGGAGGACACTTTCCGCCTATACTTGATTTATCTTAGAAGAGACTTTCTTTAAATAAATTATCCTAAAAGCAAAAAGTGTCGTCCCTGATTAGCCTGGACCAACTGCATTAAATCCCCTTTTCACATAGCGAGGCTCGTATTTATAAAGACCATCAGTCATCAGTCCAGCATCAGATCTGACACAAGGGCTTGCACGCATGCAAACACACGCACACGTTTTGTGTAGTACCACGTATTATGCTGGTTATTTTCAACACCTTAGATTGTTGTGTTCACCCTATAGCTATCACCTCGTTTGTTTGTTGTCCTCTTGCTATTGTGTTTTGTTCTTTTCTGTCTTAAAATTCTGTTTAAATAGAGTTTCCCTTTTCTAAATTTCGGGTGATGGGCCAAACCATATAATTGTCATTATTAAAAATTGAGAATTTCAGCAAAGATGGCTTAATTTCAACCTAAAATAGACTGTTTTAGGTTGAAATAAATAGCTTTCCTTCTATACCTATTATATATAAAATCATATTATTCCCACTTTTTGAGTCTAAATAGTGAGTCTGAGAAATTTGTTTTTGCTTTTTTGCCTGTTGATCTAATAAAATATTGAATCGGACAACCAGACGCAAAAATTAGTGGCATTATTGTGTGGATTTGAAAAAAAAAACACCTTTGTTTGTCAATTTTGTATGTTAAGGATAACACAAATAAGATTTTAAATACATTCTTATCTCCACTGTGGTCTTTAATAGCATAAAAATTGTCAATAATGCATGCATGAAGGAATTAGGTGAAAAACTTATGCTAATCAGCATGCATAGTGCAACAGCTTGTTTAGAAAAGTATGGAACGCCTCGTCTGTCTTCTGTTGACTATTGATATATCGGCTGTGTCATGAAAATGATGTGGGTTTAAATCGGAACACTTGGTTCTTGTCAAAGATCAGGTGAAGGGTGCGTTCTTCGTATGAGGTAACCATTGTATTTTTGACAAGAACCGAGTGTTCTGAATGAAAATAACGCCAACTAAACTCATAGCGAATGAAAAGGACATCTTGTAAGATAAACTCTAAGGATAGTACAACACACACACAGCATACCATGAAAAACACACAGCATACCATGACAAACATACAGAATACCATGACAAACACACTGCAGACTATGGCAAACACACAGCATATCATCAAAAACACACAGCATATTATCACAAACACACAGCATACCATCACAAACACACAGCATACCAAAACAAACACACAACATACTATGGCAAGCACATAGCATACTATTATATGCACATACTTATCATATAATTTAAACCCACATCATTTCAATGAAACAGTTCCATATGTTCCATAGAAAAGCTGTTTTGTTCTTATTGCTACTTTGTACCATATGGATTGATAATTGTTACTTGTTCATAAAAGCATATATTTCAATAAACTATTATTTTCAAGGTTTAGTTAGTTACAATAATTATTGGTGTTCATTTATAGCAAATGGTAAATGATCCTGTGTGTGATATACACAGTGTATACACTCCACGCTATAGTTACTAATTGATGATCTCCTATAAAAGTGGCTGTCCGGTTAGTGGTTGGTACACATGCTTTTCATGAGTGTATACACTCCACTCTATAGTTACTAATTGATGATCTCCTATAAAAGTGGCTGTCCCGTTTGTGGTTGGTACACATGCTTTTCACTTAAGCGACCTGACGGACAGGTGGGGTTTCCTCCCGTTACTATGGCTTCTCCCAACAGCACAAGACCACAACAAAATGGATTATCTTTCAGTAAAAAACAAATAGCTGGAAATATTAGCTATAATTCAAAGTGTGTCCTGTCTAGTAAGTAATGCACGGACCCACACCCTCAAGTGGGTAAGGACTTCATAAACTTCCAAACACACAGGCATCTCCTATAAACATTGACAAGCAGATGTCCATCAGTTAATTCAATAAGAAGTTTGTTATTGCTTTAATTTATCATAAATTACGCAGTGTTATCAACATTTACTATCCTATCAATTTACTGATAATTCTCCAATTAAAATTTTACAAAACACGTCAAGCCTAACAATACCAAGTTTAGTCACATTATTCAAGCATTTTATTTTTTTAATTTCTATGAGTGTTTTTATATATTTTTTGAATTTATATAAAAAAAATATATATTTTGAGATGACAACACCAAAATAAAAACAATCTTATCAATTATTGTTGTGTTTTTTTCCCCTGTATAAATGCAACTACCAGTAGCTTTAGTGTGCAATTATGTTTTGTATTAGAATAATTCTATTAATGCATATTAAGCTAGGACTTAGATTTGATTGATTATGTAGTTTTACGTTTGTATTAGATTTTCATATGAGATACTTATTTAATCAATGATTGTGAATGTTGTAGAGGTTCTTCTTCTCTATTGTTTGTTTTTTAATGTTATGCTTTTGTTTATGGTAAAGAAGTTATTGTACCTATGCCGTCATACTTATTACAGTCAAATCACGATTTTACAAATGGTCACTGGACAGCTGCAATTATTTATATAATCAAATTTCCCATATGATCGAATCTCTTTAAAAGTATTTGTATCTAACTTCTTTCTTTATTTTCAGCATTACTTTATATTTTGACATAATCCTTCACGAGTACTGTGTTTCTACCAAACCATTCTATCTATAATGTCTTTATCTGTAATAACAGAATACATATAATAATATATTTATTCAACAATTATTATTTATAGAAAATATAGAACTTTTAGTATAAATTTACAAAAACTGTATAATCGCAAAGCATTAAAAGTTTGTTTGTGTTACATTTTGCCCAAATTATACATTGCTCCTCCAAGTATGTTTGAAGCTCTGCCCTATCTGTATGATGAGAAACAAAGGATTGTTGTTGCCTCTCAAAGATTAAACATATTCATTTTATACATTTCTTACATAATAGGTTATTTGCTATATACTTCCACCGGCCCTTGCATATACATAAACACATCAAAAGACATATAGGTATAAAGAGGTGTTGAAATGTCCGCCAGTAGGCGATCCGTATACTCGCATCTTCCTTACACGTATTTAGTTAATATTAGACCTTGAAAATAGTTCAAATAATGACATTTTCCCAATCATAGTGATTTGTATGATAGCATCTTTTTTACATTGAATAAAGAAGGCAAAATAAAGGGACCGCGGGTGTTGTTTTTATTACACCGTCATTTGGTATAAGCATAAATGGTATAATCACGATCCGACTGTAGTTGATTACTCATGTATGTAATTTGAATGTTTCAATACAAAATATCATGGTGTTTTGTTAAATAAATAAAAAATGTCTTGTTATTTTACAAAGGGTAGGGTATTTTTTAATAACAATGGACTTTTAGTGATTATGATAATACGTTAAGGTATGTAAATACCATTGTCTTAATGCTAGTGATATCTTGATGATTTGTAAAAAAAAAGTAGTTCCCCAATTTTCTTAAGCCAAACAAATGTGTTTTGGGCAACACATCCCTTTCAAGGAGACAACCATCAAATTGAAAGTTTTTATAGACCATATTTTATTTAGAAATCTGAATTAGGTGCATTTTTTATTTTATTTTTATCAACAAGATAAATTTGTTTCAAATAGGCCCTTCATATGCTTTGGTGGGGTACAGTGTTTGAATGAATAAAGTTAGAGTAAAGTGTTTGTGATTTTTTCAACTTTGATTTATAGACTTAAAAAAAAAAATACGATTATTTAAACACCTACTCTTCTGTCTGTTTGAGCTAAAAGCCCAAGATACGTTATAAAAAATATATATATTAAAAACAAATGTCAATCCTTACCCTACCTGACTTTTTAAGCCCATTTCCCAAATACACAATTAATTTTTTGAGACCAAGCACAGCAACAACAAAAATGCATTTGAGCCTGTGAAAGGGGGTTTAATGCATGTGCATAAAGTGTCGTCCCAGATTAGCCTGTGCAGTCCGCCTAAACAAGATTTTGCTAAGAAGAGACTTTCTTTAAATGAAAAATACCATAAAAGAGGAAAGTGTTGTCCCTGATAAGCCTGTGCAAACTGCACAGGCTTATCTGGGACAACACTTAACACACGTGCATTAAACGCCTTTTTCACAGAGCGAGGCTCATATATATAAACGATACCAACATTTGCTGCATCAGTGTTTCTGTTCTCAGATATGGGGTTTATTCGAGAACACGGCAACATCAACGTGGGTGGTCCTCCAGTACAGACGAGATCTCACACAAAATACGTGAACGTTCAGCCATACTACAACGATAGCAACGACATGTACTTGGCTCGACAACAGGCTTTGAGGTGCTTACCAATGTAATATGTTTATTTCATTGTGTTTGTTGTGTGTTTATTGTAGCTCCCCTGAGCATGAAGAGCTCATGGTGTGGCGTGTTCTGAGAAAACTGGGCAAAATGCTTGTGCGTAAATTGTCATCTCAGATTAGCCTGTGCAGTCCGCACAGGCTAATCCGGGACGACACTTTCCGCCTAAACTGGATTTTTGCTAAGAAGAAACATCATTTAAACGAAAAATTCCATGAAAGCGGAAATTGTCGTCCCTGATTAGCCTGTGCGGACTGCACAGGCTAATCTGGGATGACAATTTACGCACAAGCATTTTGCCCAGTTTTGCCCATATGGTGTTCCCTATCTGTGGAAATGTTTTGACAGTATAAATGGGGTAGACAGGGTACATAAGAACAGTTAATTTCAAAATTCCAGTTCCTTCTTTTTTGACACTATATTATAGTTTGGTTATTGATTTTGATGCGTTTGATGTATCTGTTCACATAGTTACAGAACAACTTTAGGATTTTTCTGTAGAAAGTTTATTTTTTAAACCCAATGAGAATTTTATATGAGCCCCGCTCTGTGAAAAGGGGGTTAAATGCATGTGCGTAAAGTTTTGTCCCAGATTAGCCTGTGCAGTCTGCACAGGCTAATCAGGGACAACACTTTCTGCCTAAACTGGATTTTCATCAAGAAGAGTCTTCCTTTAAACGAAAAATATAATAAAAGCGGAAAGTGCCATCCCTGATTAGCCTGTGCGTACTGCACAGGCTAATCTGGGACGACACTTTACACACATGCAATAAACCCCTTTTTCTCATAGCGCGACACATATTGACGAATTCTGTTCACTTATTTTGTTAGGCGAGAAAACACAGGAAGTGACTGGCATTCCTCAGGCACCATGTATCAGCTGGCAAAGAAGAAAAAGAAGAAGAAAATTGTTCAGGTAGCAATAACTGTACTTTCGCCTTTTTAAAGGTACTTTGATGTATATGTGTTGTATTTAAAACATGCGTAAACTTGAATCTTGTAAATTTTGCACAGTCACTCTTTTACCTTTCTTATACCTCCTAATATGTGAATCATAAACTTAGGCATAGCACTTTTCTGTCTGTCGGTTCACACATCAGTACATGCATGTTCTGTTCAATTTTGTTTTGGGCTTTAACTTCATAATACAATAAATAGAAATAGAATAGAGTTATTCATTGCCGCCCTGTCATTGCAGATTTTAATGGAGAGAGACAACGAAAATTTTGGCTCCAGCACTCCCTCTCGGTTTGGGAACCCTTCTCGAGCCTCAAGACTCGATTTTGACGGGGATGACGAGGTCATTGACGGACAGATATCAGCACGGGAGCCGTTACAGAACCGCGACATGCATATGGGAAAGGAGACTGATAATCGTGAGAAGACGCAATTTGCAAAACAGACCATGGCCTTGCGGAAAATGGCACAGACTCCTGTGGATAAGGTCTGAATCTCTTATCATTTTGTGTTCCTGATTAACAATTTGTGGCATATATTTTGAAATTTGGTTTGCTTTAAATGTCAATGGTGGAGTGATAGCTAGGTTATTTGTGAGTACAGAAGGATGATCGTTTGTAAAAAAAAATAAACTACGCTAGGTCATCTTATGATCATTGATATCATAACTGAATGAACATTTTTCATGACATGGCAGTTCAACTGTCATTTGTGCATTGACAATTTAACCTTTTCTTTAAATGACATCTTAATTGTAAAAATTATAACAATTTAAAAGAAATATTCCCATGTTGTCCTCAAATCATAATTTAATACTTCACAACATGGTGACATGTGGAGCGTAAATATTGCAACTGAACGTCTTTTTAAACTAAGAAAACGACAACCATCATATGCTATTGCTTAAAGAATGGTACTTGTTGCATAGAGACTGTTTCTTTTAGTTATCAAAAACATGTTGGCATGAAGATACAGGCAATTTTATATAGCTAGATTTCCTTTCTGTAAGTAAAAATTGCTAAATCTTTCAATTTTTTGTCAATGACCAACCAAAATGCTAATTAATAAGCTGTGAATTATCTAGCTGTTGAATTCCCTATTGCATGTGTGTACCTGTAAATGCCTGACAACGATTTGTCATGTCATGTTGCAAATAAATTGCTGCGCAGTATCAATCAGGATGTAGGACATGCAGTGAAGCATGATCGAGGAAATTGCTTGTTGTCCAGTGGATTCAATAAACATCCAAATGTGAGGTTTTACAAAGGTCTTAATTGTTTGAAATGTGATTTACCATTAAAGTGTGGTATAGCTTGCTGTTAAATTAATATCGATGGTTAGGTAGTAACAAGTAAATGTTATATATAAGCTATCAGTTTACCATACAATAAGAAATTGTCACTTGCACAATGCTATTACGGTAAATGCAGAATATTCTGCTGTTATTTATTGGCGGAGCATAATGGTTTGAAATAATTACAAAAATCTGAACATAAAAGTATTGATAGTTGGGAGTATGTATTAAATTTATAAGAGCTTTGTAGAGACCGCAAATCACATTTGATTTGTAAATGGACATCTAAACCCAACAAACAAAAGTAGAACAAATATTTGTATTTATTATTTTAAAAGATTAGTTCATGCCTGTAAAATGTGGGTACATTGTTTTATACCCCAGCAGGTAGGGATAGGGTATATTGGTGTCTCTTTGTTAGTCTGCTGGTTTGTCAGTGTACGAAAGTGGACTTTACTATGTACTTTAAAATTCCCCAATGTAATTCCTTTTTGAAATTTAAGATATGTCATCACCATGAAGTGAAGATTTGCAAGACTCTTTTAAAGCCAAATGGTTGATACATCAGGGAGTTATGTGCCCTTTAACATAGCTAACAAAGCAGTGCGGAGGTTTTAATCACATTGGTCACAGTAAGATGTGGCCTTATTTTGTTAAATGGGTAAGTTGGGTAGTTTTTAGTTTAAACCTATTTATTTTTGCTTTGAAAGTCTAGGGCTTATTGAAATGCTCTCGAGTCTGTTACCTGGGTAGAACCAGTACTTGGTATCTTTGGGGGAGATCTAAAGAACGCTCCCACAGTGGGGATTGAACCCGTGACCACCAGATCACTCGAAGGACATCATATCCACTTCACCACGTCGATCTCGAAATTAGTAAGATACATTTGAGCTAGTGTGGCATTTATTAAACGAGTATTAACCTTGGGAAATATAACCTTTTTCAGACTGCACGTCTGCAGCCATTGACCAAGTACAACAACAGCCGCACGGGCAGTCAAACGGGACATTATTTCTCGCCTGAATCCATCTGGCCATACGACCGCCATGGGAAACCAGCAGAGTCTGACAGCCGGCACCAGGGGCCGGTTTCTGGCACGGATGTTCGCGCAGGGTGGATATCCCGACCTCAGTCGGTGCTAGATGATGTGGATGTTTTTACGCACACGCCTCGGGACTCCGATTTGAAACCGATAAAGAGCGGACGGAGTAAGGGGAATCTTCATGATATTAGAGGTGCCCGTGACGGCAACACTTGAATGGAACGAGCGAGTCATTATGGACTCATTAACGTTGCTGTGGTATTTGAGGATTGCTAGTTATTACCATATGACTATAATTTGTAAATCATGAAGCATATTCTGTGATCAGTCATATAAAGCTTTATTTATTTAATATTATAATTTTATTGTAATTATTAATATTATCATAACACATGTTTAGTTATTTATATTATAATTATCAATCTTATAACACAGTTTGATGTATTTAATAAGTTTAATTGTTTTAGATATTTTGTATCACATTGAACTTTGCATTAAATGAAGGCCAGAAGTACTATGTATTTGTGGCAAAATATAAAACAACAACTCCATATTCATTTTGTGTTCAGATTGCAATAGGTATTGCCTTGTGTACCTTAATGCAATTATGTAATGTGCTGTGGAAGATACTGATGTATTCTGCGTTAATTTACCATATTGTGTGTATTCGAGTTAATTTTCCAGTATGTACCATACAAAAGATGCATGTTTCTATTGATTACATCGTTATGTGAAAACTATGAAACTAGTTTCATATTAACATGGCTTTACAGTAGGTTTGATAAGACCAGGCAGCTGGCAGTTATACGTCTCCGGAAAAGCCACAACATTATGTGGTCATTAATTGTGTTTTGTGACATTTTTCGTCATATTACCTACTTCACTACATAAATTTTAATAACTCATTTTATACTTTTTGCCACTATGTAAAAACAAGCTGGCAACATTTTGTGATTTGACATGGTTTTGATTTTGTTATAATAATGCCCTCATCAATTGTCAGGATGCGCAGGCTTATTATTATTATTTTTATTATACTAAATGGTGTTTTTTTGTGTAAGAAGAAGGTAGTTAAACAAATATTTCATCCACATTTTGGAACAGGTAGTCAAATTATTTTCCCGTAGCATGGATGGCAATATATTGCCTTGCGGCTGCTGTCAAGAATTCCAATTATTGCCCTACTTTGCTAAATTTTTGCGAAATAACCAACACTTGATTTCTATCTTAATCTATTGAAAACAAACAATTTTTCGCATTTATATAAGTCAAAATAATTGACAATGACAACAAATGTGCGTTCAGGGCAAAATCATGGAATTTTGACCATCTTGTGATGGTTGGTCACATGATATGATCATTGACCACAATGTGTAACTCTCAACTATTGACCACAATGTGTAACTCTCAACTATTGACCACAATGTGTAACTCTCAACTTTGTAATGTGATCGTTTGATACTGTATTAGTGAGGATGTCACGTCAGTAGCTAGAAACCTAGTCTTTTCTGCCAAAGATGCATGTTTTATTGTTCTTGTAAAAACCAATTGGTTTTCAACGTACTTAAATGCTTCCAGAATTCATTTAAGCATTCTGTTATAGTTTTAAAAATAAAACTCTTTTCTTGTATTTTGTTTGCTTAAAATTATATATTTATCAAAGCTTTATTTTTTCATTCAGATGTAAGGGTCATTGGTTCAGGAATTCCCCGAGGATTATCAGATGTTGCTCTAATGTGAACACTAACATGAAAATGGCAACAGATTGAGATTTTTTAACCGAAATTAGCTTTGCTCTTGCCTTTGGCTGTATATGAAGATATTTATATTTTTCTCTCGTGTTGTTGTAGCATTAGAAAATTAGCTATAACACTGTGATAGTTATTAAAATACTCAGTTTAAATACAACATTACCTTTTTGCATGTAAAGGTCTTCAACATATATACCAAGTTTGTATATCTAGTTAAGCAGATTTTATTCATGATTGTTTAAATTAAACTATTTGCTGAAAAGAAAAACATTTCTATTAATTTATATGCCTTAAAGTATACAAATAAAACTAATGGTTGTGTATATTCAAGATGTAAAATCCATAAAGGCATATCATTAATAGTATGTCACAACTGCAAACTATTAAACAATTTCCTTTTAGAAGTTTGCTGTTGTTTCAATCTCTGAATTTGTGAAGTTGTAATTATCGGTTGAATAAACATTTATTAACAATGTCACTTAAATTACCGGGAATACGTACAATTACTCTGGATCTGTACTGATAAAACTGCTGTCGTCTCCAAATGTTTTAAACATGATTTTCACAAATTTTTAGCTGGCTCCAAGTTGGTTTAAATATGTATTGCTGTAAATGTCGGTCATTTTGCTAAAGTTTAAGTTTCAAATGATTAATTTGTTTGTTGCTGACCCATTTACAGTAATGTTTGTATGGCTCGAGTACGCATGGGTCACATCAANAAAGTGTCATCCCGGATTAGCCTGTGCGGACTGCACAGGCTAATCTGGGATGACACTTTACGCACAAGCATTTTGCCCAGTTTTCTCAGAACACCTCACAATTGATTAGATGCAATCGGTCAGCATCAGGTAAGTAGGCAATTAATGATTTCATAGCTTTCATAAATTACAATTAATGTTTCAAATATGTAAAAGAAAACCATTGAAAACTGCCTAAACTTGTTTAAGTACACATTATCAAACTCTGTCAAGCTTGATCATATGGCTCGAAGTTTAACTGCTGGCCCCTGTGACTGAATATTTAGCGTGTAGACTGTATATTGATTCTGTACTTAAACAAACTTACAATAGAATTATACCTAAGTCCATTCCACTTAAGTATTTATATTAATATAGTTAAATAAATAGATTATATGATCTTAGTCTTAGAATAGTATAAATTTATCCCCATTTCCCATTTAAAAGTAATATGTGTTTCTTATTATAACACTTTGTTGATCTCAATTTATTTAGTTGTATAGAAATGTATTGTGTGCCAATAGATACGTGTGGGTGTGTAACTGTTTGCAAAATTGATTGCTGTCTATTATTTTGAATGATGGTTAAGGGGAATGTTGAAGCATGCACTGTCCGTAAGTCGGATATCAACCGCATGTCACAATAGCTAGTTCTGTTTTATTTCTATTATCAGAAACAAAAATTGACACAAGTATTATAACCAACCCGTGCGAAAGACGTTGGACCAAGGACATATCCGATAAAAATTGCTGAGGCCCGATAACATTTTTGACTCTGTGTCCGACAAAAAAACAACAATATGTATATCTTTGGTTAAAAATGAACACGAAACTAGGAACATTTAAAACAAATACAGACTGGTTTTTGTTTATTGTACTTTGATAGATTATTTAACTTAAAAATAAAACGGATTTTACCAACCAGGGTGACAAAATTACAGCTCACGCTAACAAAATTTGTAGGGAGTAAAGTCTAGATATAACTCTATAAAGTCTAGATATAACTCTATAAAACGTATTTTCTATTGTTTGGTTAAAGAAGAATGAGGTGCGGTAAAATTCGTTCACGTCTGGTAAATAAAAAAAGTTATCTGACCTTGTGTGCAGCAAGATTTTTTTTGTCTTTCCCATGGGTTGATTATAACTCGAACAATTTGTTACTTCTAATTTATAAAAAAGTAACAGTTTAAAAAAATGTTATTTGCTCCACTCTCAGATTTGTTTACAGCTATCATTATAGTATTGTATATTTGTATTGTACAGACAATTGTTTTATTTACTCTGATATATTACATCTACACTATGTATATTGTTATTTTTCTTACCAATAAATGTATGCCAATGAAAATGTTCTCTTCATTGAATACATGTATTACTGGCATATGTCATGATATAATATCATAACAGATTTAGATAAAACACTTTGTTTTCATTAACTTTAATAAATATATAATTATAACAAAAGCACCGTCGAGAGGATGCCAACGCTCGGCTGTGGGTGCTTGGATTTGGGGTTTTTTACCTTTGACCTTGAAGGTCATCATTGACCTTGACCTTTTCACCACTCAAAATGTGCAGGTTGATGAGATACACATGAAAAAAAATTAAAAAAAATTGTGTCCTTTGACCTTGAAGGATGACCTTGACCCTTCACCACTCAAAATGTGCAGCTCCATGAGATACACATGCATGCCAAATATAAAGTTGCTATCTTCAATAATGCAAAAGTTATGGCCAATGTTAAAGTTTTCGGACGACGACGACTACGACGACGCGGCAGACGAGAGGGCTATGACAATAAACAATTTGTATTTATCAAGAGCCTCGCTCTGCGCAAAGGGGGTTTAATGCATGTGCATAAAGTGTCGTCCCAGATTACCCTGTGCAGTCAACACAGGCTAATCAGGTACCACACTGTCCGCTTTCATGGTATTTTTCATTTAAAGGAAGTCTCTTCTTAGCAAACATCGATTTTATGCCGAAAGTGTCGTCTCTGATTAGCCTGTGTGGACTGCACAGGCTTATCTGGGACGACACTTTATGCACATGCATTAAACCCCTTTTTCACAGAGCTTGGCCCTTATGTATTAAGATTTCATATTAAATAGGGTAAAAACAGCTTGTTGCTGACTGTAAGTGGTACTGGTTTCTTTCTCCGATTCTTATCTTCCAATTTAAAACTAAGTTTTATAAAAATGTTCATTAATTTTTTGTATTTTGTTTTATAAGTATTTCATGTGAACGTGAACAATTATTGTCTAGAAAATCTGTATCCATATATAATTATGTATGTTTGTCTTGTCTTACCTTTGAATTTTGTCTTGTGTACCTCAAATTCAATATATATTTTGTGTATAGACAGTGAAGTTCCACTATTCAACAATACACTTGTGCCATCATATTCTATAGCTGGAAAACCATTAAAAAGTTCAAATAAATATGTTTGCAAGAGTTGCTTATTTATCCAGATCAGGGTCAGCTAAATCTGTTATTACCTTACTTGGTCAAGGCCAGTGTCCGTGTATGCGGTGATATATTCAACATGAACAATTCATTTTACCACCCATGAATATAACAAATGTAACATTTATCACTGAACGAGAGAGGCACACTTACTCGTTTTTTGCATGTGACATCAAAGGGACTTGTTCATAGTTTTTCGTATTTTTGAAAATGTAATTTAATGCAATACCAAAACTGTAATATTTGGAATAGTTTTAAATGTTTATAATCACAAAAAAGATAAAATTAAAAATGTGCCTGCCCTGGAGCTTAAACTCGATACCTCTAAAAGCAAAAGCTAATGATACCATTACACCGCGCAGGCTGGTAAATATGGATTGAAATTAAAATGCGATGTCTGTAATACACGTTTTTGCTAAATTATAAGTGAAAAGCGGCACACTCAATAATGTTTCTGATTTTGATTGACGATTATCAATAAACAAACAAATATTTAAAACAGTTTCATTAGTCAGGTGTTCTATTGCTTGTTTGAATGTAATGGATACATTTATTTTTATTTTTTTTTGTGTTGAAAATTGTTAATTTGCCAAACTGCGGACCCTTTTAACCACTTTGCAGTGTTCTAGATGCTTCACACAGGGTACAAAAAGACCCAGGTCACCTCTTGAATGGGGAACCTGCTGTATCTTGCTCTATAAACCAAACCATAATCCAACTAGCAAGCATTCTAACCATAATAGAGTGCAGAAATGTTCTGGATACTAGTATGGTTCTAATGAAATGTCATGTCGTAAAGCAATATCAATTTTCAAAAGTCTAACGTGAAAAAGTTTTCAAAGTAAAACATGTGTATTTAGTGAAATTAGTTTTCCCAGCCGGTGTTCCAGGATCAAGTATAGTTGAGCCTCATTCTGAGAAATCTGGGCTTAATGCATGTGCGTAAAGTGTAGTCCCAGATTAGCCTGCGCAATATGACACTTTACCCACATACATTAAGCCCAGTTTTCAAAGGAGGTTCAGCTTTTAATTTAGAAAATAAATTCTCAGTTATCAAGCAAGTGCTCAAGTAAATATATATTAGTATTAATATTGTAATTGCACTGTCAAACACTGCTATTCAGAAAACAACACACAGATTTTTTAGAATTTAATGACCTATTAACCTACACATGAAGCAAAATCATTTTGGGAAACAAAAAATACATCTCTCAATTTATATGTTTATACATTATCAATGCATTAATTCCATTACCGTATGGAAAGTAAGTGAAGGTCTATTTACAATATCTAACGAGAAAATTCTACTAAATGTAGTTTTCTGTTGTAAAAAGCACCTGCTTTGGCCATTCTCTATTACGGTACACAGCCATGAATTTTTATCGCAAACAAATAATTGAGCATTAACCTTGCACTAGCATCAAAATGGTGTAACTGTTACTCTGATAAAAATTGCTTTGAACCTGAAAATTTACTAAGAAATTACAGAAGATTATCAAAAAGAGTATACAAAGAAATTAACAATATTCTTTAAATAATGAAACAATTATACATTTAATTAAACCTGGGTTACAGTGTTTATTTAAATTAATATTTTTATTACCAGTAAACATGCAATCTTGCAGTTAAACATCTGTTGCTTATTATTTTTTCTTTTAGATTTAGTCCAAGCTGCTATGACAAAGTACTAAATTGCACAAACAAAAATCCATACATATTAACACTATCAAAACACAATGATATTGATGTGCATATATTAACAGTATGAATACAAATTATGCCAGAACACTCTCAAGCAGTAAGTCAAACATAACAAAATGATAAACTGAACAATCTATCTACACAATTATGATTAATTCCACTTACCACAAATTCAAAAACCATGAAATCACAAATAATTAAAATTAAGGCAATAACAAGATTTCTAAAAACAGCAAGTAAAAATGATCAAGTCAACTTTTCTGTATTAGGAATGTCTCGTAATACGAGCTTAGAAGTATTCAAATGGAAGTTATTATTTATTACATTTGCTTTAAAAGAAATTTTGAAATCAAAATTCTTAAAGTTTCGAGATTTTCTGCACCAAAATGTCTACATCTAAAGCAAAATGACATTTGGAAAGAGATCACAAGCTTTAAAATAGCATAACAAGTGTGCATAACACACCATTATAAGATACAATATATTCCAGTGATTTTTATACCTGCAAGTCCTGCGTCCTGTTTGGACTCACAAAAACCTCTGGGGATGCAAAGTTTCGAATTATGTGAGTCCCAAAAATGCATTGAAATTTCTCAAACAATAATACAGTTTAATATTTGGACTCGTTCTTTCAATTCGCTGACTCATAGATTTGCAAGCCATCAGGTCCCAGGACTCAAATTAGAAACTTTGTAAAAATATCACTGATATTCATATTAAACTATAAAATGCTTTATAAAAACACTTTAAAAGACAGTGATTGAAAACAAGTCTCAGCACACATGCTCTATGCAATTTTTCTAGGTATATGTATGCATGTACTGCTACAGTTTTAACAAAATACAATACAAAATCACACCTTAAATTACAAATATCAATAACAGTGATAAAAAAAACAACATCATTAATAAACACTAAAAAATGTCAAATTTGAACGATGCAAGAAGCAAAAAAGCTAACATTGTCATGACAAGAAATGCAAGTATGGTTAATACCGTTGTATTATTAATCACTATGGGTTTATAGAGTTAGTTCTGTCGACATTTTTTCATTCTGGTTAATACTTTTTAATACATTTCTTTCGTCAATTATCAAGCAGGTAAAATACCAATCCAGATATTTGTGTCGTGTTCTGAGAAAACTGGGCAAATGCTAAAGCGTTAAGTGTCGTCCCAGATTAGCCTGTGCGGACAAAGATTAGCCTGTGCAGTCTAATCCTGGACGACACTTTCCGCCTAAACTGGATTGTCACTAAGCAGAGACATCATTTTAACGAAAAATTCCATAAAAGCGAAAATTGTCGTCCCTGATTGGCCTGTGCTGACTGCACAGGCTAATCTGGGATGACACTTTATGCACATGCATTATGCCCAGTTTTCTCAGAACACGACACATATTTAAATTGTCTATATAAGTCCCATAATTAACTTGCACAAGATGGAGTTCATTACATATGCAGCACGAACATTTCAAATGCAGACTTTTAACATGTGAACACAATCATAACTAACAAACAGGAAAAGGTTACACAATGAAACGGCGCACACATTAAAATGCAATGTCGTTTGGAAACGTTAAGATACAAATTAGCTACATTTTAAACAATAACAATCAAAAGAAAACAACTGATTACACATGTAGTAATATGGCAACAGCTTTTCCTTTTTATATATTATTATGTAACAGGTTTTCTACTTTTTTTTAACATTTTTTCCTTTTATACTTTTTATTATTTTACATTTTAATAAAAAAACGAATCCACTCGTCCAAATTGACAGGATTTCAACAACCATAATTGTTGATTGAAAATGTATAAAAAGTACCAGTGCTGAAAACATGTTGTTAATGACCGTAACAGATGTAAATCACTCACGAGTGAAAATGACATCAGTTTTAACCTGCAAAAGACCTAACAATATGTTTGCCATTTCATGACGATAGTATTTCAGTCGTCCAGAGGTCTTGTAAAATATTTTGCATTTAGAAAAATGCATTAATTTTGTCTAGAGACTGACCAAATTTGACACGGTTACGAATGAAACAATAACAATATGAACAAGGCTTGTCACCATAGGATGACATATGCCCCCTTTTCCCACATTTTTCTAAACCTAAACGCAAAGGGTTTTTCCACATTTTTCGAAACCTAAACACAAAGTGTGACGGAATTTCAGACTGACAGACAGACAGACGGACAGTGCAATCACTATATGCCCACCTTTGGGGGCATAAAAAGTGGACATGATTGTATTCAATAAATACTTAAAAGAAACAGTAAATATTCCAATACCCAGATGTTCACATTGATTTTCAAGGAAATGCCATTTTTACACCAAAATGAAAAATAAAAATAATGTCATTCTGATAGAAAATGTACACTAAAGCAGGCATTCTTGTAATGTACACAATGGTGTAAAGAGATTACATGGATATTTTACAAAGATAATTTAACAAGGTTTCTGGTACAAACCTCAATTCATGAATCATGGTAATTGATAATTTTTATAATGTGCATTCCACCTTGATCCAAGTGCAGAAAAATAATAAGCACAATTCCTCTCACACAAATAAATAACAAAACGTCTGTGCTTATTGACCCTGGGAAACCTGTCGGTCACACACAAGATTACAGTTTCACAAATTTGGGGGCTGCTGGACACAATGACTGGACACGAAATTTGAATATTTGAGTAGAAGTCTACACAAGCTAATCAGGAATGACACTTTCCGCTTTTATGGTATTAATAGTTTTAAGGAAGCCTCTTCTGAACGAAAATCCAGTTAAAGCAGAAAGTGTGGACTGCACAGGCTAATCTGGGACGACACGTTACACACTTGCATTAAGCCCATTTTTCCCAGAAAACGGCTCAAATAATTATCTGATAAGATTCAAACCAGATGTTTGATGGTTTCATGTGGTGTGTTAACAATATGGTTTAAACTATAATCACAACAACAACAGAAATATCTGTGAATACAACAACAACTTTTATCTATCCATTTGCAAAACCTTGTTTTCTCTTAAAACAGCATGAACTGTCTCAATTTTTTCTGATACTGTTTCATTAATGTATCAAACAAACCATTTTTAATGTATCAAACAAACCATTAATATATCAAACGCAAATAACATTCAATTGCATAAAATGAAAGAGAACCCGTCTGTTATTGAATCTCACAGGGGTTTTATTAAGGTCATCCCAACTTGCCCTATCCGGCTTAAAGTTCTGGGGTAAGTGTTTTTTTTTTGTCAATTAGGTAACCGTAAGGGCAGGTGAATTATCAAAGTGTCATATCTATGCAATGTTTCTTTTGCAAATATGAAACAAACTTGGACTTAATATAATTATTTTGTAAAGATTTATATGTCTATGGTAAATTTGCCTGGAAGGGAGCAGATTGGGTTTAAAGTCTATCACATTGTGAAATACTCTAGCCCAAATATTAAAGAATGCAATAAAATATCAAGTTAAATGTTAACAAGTGATGTGTTTGAGAAACACTATGCCCCCTTTTGAGCGATTTTGACCCATATATTTGACCTTTGACCTTGAAGGATGACCTTTACCTTTCACCACTCAAAATGTGCAGGTCCATGAAATACACATGCATGACAAATATCAAGTTGATATCTTCATTATTGCAAAAATTATGACCAAGGTTAAAGTTTTGGGACAGAATGACAGACAGACAGGCAAAAAACAATATACCCCCTCTTCTTCGAAGAAGGGGGCATAAAAACACACACTTAATGCTTACAGTGCTAATTAACTACACTACTTTAAAACGTAAGAAGATATCTAGTTTTAAAATCTGATTTATATAATTATTAAAATGATAAGAACTGTAATGAACACATAAGGTCTCTTAAATTTAAACACAAAACTCTTGTAGAATTATCCAATGTTTAATTATTTTTATTTTTTTACTTATATCACTTTTGATTTGAAAATTGGAAAGTGGCATAGATTAACTAGCATTACGAAATACACTTTTTTGAAAGCAAATATTAACAACTAGTGTTAAAACACTTGCAGAGGAAAGTCTGAAATGCATCTCATTCATGCCAGAATATAACCTTTCAAATTTTGAAATATCTGGAGTTATTTTAGCCAGTTTATTCCACAAAACATCCTCAAATGAATTGAATCACAAATGTTTCACTTCTTTGGGGAAGATGGCTCAGCAGATGTTACAGCTTTAGCCACATCCCCTTTTGATGGTGCATCAGCCTTCGCTTTAGGTTGCAAGTCTGATTTTTTATCCAATGCGTGTTTTTCAGTTAGACTGGTATCTTTTGGTGCCTTTCCAGCAGGATTCGGGCCTTTCGGATGGTTGGAGTGCGATAATCCCGTCTTGCCATGGGGCTTGGCTTTTGCTGCCTGAGATTGGCTCGACTTTGAGTCACTGTTCTTAGTCCCCGAAGCTGATTGGCTAGTTTTACTGTCAGCACCTTTGCTCTGAGAGCCTTGCTGTGATTGGCCGGAACTGTTCTTGCCTTGTGTCGACGTCTGTGATTGGCTGCCACTGGGGCCATGTGACTGCCCCCTGGATTTTGATTGGCCCTGGCCCTGCCCTGAGCTGTGGCGGGTCTTGTGGCCAGTGGTGGACAGGCTGGAGTGATGGACTACATGGGTGTCCTCTTCCACAGACTGAAAATACACACAATAGTTCATGAAATAATCAACCTGAAGTGAGTGTAGCCATTATTCATCTTTTTGTATGAGTTAGTTAATTTACATGGATTGTTTTTTTTGTTGTTGTATCTAAAAGCATTTTTCAGTTATTGTGGTAAGATAACCTACACACACACAATCTGTCTTTAAGGGCACAATATCTCTATAGTAAGTGCAGCATATTTCACACACAATCTGTCTTTAAGTGCACAATATCTCTATAGTAAGTGCAGCATATTTCAGGATGCGATTGTGTACTCCCACATTTCTGGAGGAAGCTTAGCCTCAGTTGTAAGAGGTTTACCAGTATGAAGTGCACATACTCCTTCCAATAAATGACAACTGCCCTACATGAATCAGAGAAACCTGCACAATGGCAGAAGGTAAAAATGCATGCCCAATCTCCACTCAAGTTACATGGCAGGTCTAAGGCTCTAACCCATGTAACCCAGACTGTCAGTCCAAAACTCTACCAACTGTGCTAAACAGGATTTGCATTGAATTCACACCTGAACTACAATCCTTAACAAGTGTCTCATTTTTCCAGACATTTAAAGAAAATCAATATTACGTACCAATTTATGCACGAAACATATGAAATCAATATTTTATTAAACAAATGTATGTTCTTTTCCTTCTTTAAGCTGTTTATAACACTATTTCTACTTTGGATTGCAACAAATATTTGATAATTTCAAGTACATTGTATACAAATTATTAATTTATTTGTTTTTCTATTTGAATTCCTTTTTCTTTAATTGTGAATGTTTTTATTTAAGCATATTATTAAGTACATAAATTGCAACTTTTAGCAACGAATATTCAAATACCATTTTTACTATTTGTTGCCATCCCTAATTTCTACACAATGTATGAAACTCACAAAATAAATCATAGAGGAAACAAATAACTGTTGGTTTGTTGGATTGTTTGCCATTATAAACACTGCATCTACAGTGTTTCTACAATAGAGCCTCATTCTGGGAAAACTTGGCATAATGCATGAGCGTAAAGTTTCCTCCCAGATTAGCATAAGTAGTCAGGCTAATCAGGGACGACACTTTCCGCCTTAACTGGATTTTTGTTTAAAAGAAACTTCCTTTTAATGAAAATTCCATCGAAGCGGAAAGATTCGTCCCTGATTAGCCCGTGCAAACTGCACAGGCTATTCTGGGATTACGCAAATACATTAAATTCAATTTTCTCCCAACAAGGCTCAATATATGGCACAGATATGTAACCACTCACATCGACTCTGAAGTCTTCGAGGCGTTTGTACTTCATGAGCCAGCCCTTCACTTTGGGATCAACATCGACGTGCTTTCTAGAATACTTGAGGAACGCCCAGAACTTCTCCAGTCCGTACAGCTGGCCTGTGAACAAGGAAATAACCGTCAATAGTAAAGATAAAAAATAAATGGCATGAACATTTTTAACACTGACCTAAAATGTTATTAAATGTGCATTACCATTATATTATTTTGTCATTTATATCTCCATATCCATAAACAACAGGTTACAAAAGTATGCTGATATAAAACAATGCATCAATCATCAGTTAACCAGAAGTCTTCAAATAAATTATACCGGTAAATGTTAACAACTACACATATATTATGCTAGATAGGTTCAGGTAATCATAGCAGCAACCGAATTCAGTATCACGAGTGATTTGCTGAATACTTAACAGGGACCATATTCATGAAGCTCCTTAGTGGAAAAAACAAGCGATGTGTTTGTCCTATTACGCTTTGAAATAAAATTTCAATATATCAATCGGCAGGTTTAGAATGTATCTCCCTTTTAACACTTATTACTTCCCTTGAATTGTATTTTTTTACCTTTGACCTTGAAGGATGACCTTGACCTTTCACCACTCAATATGTGCAGCTCCATGAGATACACATGCATGCCAAATATCAAGTTGCTATCTTCAATATTGCAAAAGTTATGGCCAATGTTAAAAGTTTTCGGACCACGCGGAAGGACGAGAGGGCTATGACAATACCTCAGGTTTTCTTCAAAAACAGCTGAGCTAAAAATCATCCGACGATAACCGGCTGATAATATGCACATAGGAGGTTGGTAGTGAAGCTTCCCATAAAGTTTCATTGAATACCGGTAATAAGTTGCTGAGAAATTGCTCGGACAAGAATTGCACTATATATGTACAATGGGAAATTTCAAAGGGCCATAACTCTGTGAAAAATCATCCGACCATAACCGACTGATAATATGCACATCTCCTGTTGGTAGTGAAGCTTCCAATTAAGTTTCATTGAATTCCCGTAATAAGTTTCTGAGAAATAGCTCGGACAAGAATTGCACTATATGTACAATGGAACATTTCAAAGGGCCATAACTCTGTGAAAAATCATCCGACCATAACCGGCTGATAATATGCACATCTCCTGTTGGTAGTGAAGCTTCCCATAAAGTTTCATTGAATTCCCGTAATAAGTTGCTGAGAAATAGCTCGGACAAGAATTGCACTATATGTACAATGGAAAATTTCAAAGGGCCATAACTCTGTGAAAAATCATCCGACCATAACCGGCTGATAATATGCACATCTCCTGTTGGTAGTGAAGCTTCCCATAAAGTTTCATTGAATTCCCGTAATAAGTTGCTGAGAAATAGCTCGGACAAGAATTGCACTATATGTACAATGGAAAATTTCAAAGGGCCATAACTCTGTGAAAAATCATCCGACCATAACCGGCTGATAATATGCACATCTCCTGTTGGTAGTGAAGCTTCCCATAAAGTTTCATTGAATTCCCGTAATAAGTTGCTGAGAAATAGCTCGGACAAGAATTGCACTATATGTACAATGGAAAATTTCAAAGGGCCATAACTCTGTGAAAAATCATCCGACCATAACCGGCTGATAATATGCACATCTCCTGTTGGTAGTGAAGCTTCCCATAAAGTTTCATTGAATTCCCGTAATAAGTTGCTGAGAAATAGCTCGGACAAGAATTGCACTATATGTACAATGGAAAATTTCAAAGGGCCATAACTCTGTGAAAAATCTTCCGACCAGAACTAGCTGATAATATGCACATCTCCTCTTGGTAGTGAAGCTTCCCATACAGTTTCATTGAATTCCGGTCATTAGTTGCTGAGAAATAGCCCGGACAAGAATTGCACTATATGTACAGTTAATGGAAAATTTCAAAGGGTCATAACTCTGTGAAAAATCATCTGACTATTAGTGAAGCTTCCCATAAAGATTCATTGAATTCCGGTCATTAGTTGCTGAGAAATAGCCAAGACAAGAATTGAACTATATGTACAGTTAATGGACAATTTCTAAGGGCCATAACTCTGTGAAAAATCATCCGACCAGAACCTGCTGATAATATGCACATCTCCTCTTTGTAGTGAGGCTACCCATAAAGTTTCATTGAATTCCGGTGATTAGTTGCTGAGAAATAGCCCGGACAAAATCCGGATGCACGGACAGACGAAGCGGCGACTATATGCTCCCCCATAAATATATATATGGGGAGCATAATAAAGTCAAGGCCAAGAATAAATGAGGTTTAGAAATTCTCGCAACTAACAAATGTATATTGATGCTGAACATATAAGTAAAATATACGTTACTTGGATTGTTCACTGTTTTCAACAGTATTTCAGTCACACCACTGCAGTTACTTAACCTACTTGCACTATTTCTGGACGCTGATTTAACAGTTTCAAGTGCACATACCTAGGCCAGTAACTGACAACTGCCTTTTTTAATAAAAGTAAGGTGTAGAAGGGCAACATATATGATTTCATAACCAATCTCCACGTAAGTTATGTGGCTGGGTTAAAAATCAAACCCATGATCCTCGGATTTGTAGTCCCACACTCTACCAACTGAGCTAGGCAGCCAGGTAAGAAGAAATGCTCACAACAAACAAAGAGCTTTTTTCACAGACAAAACACCCGTCCCCTACTGTTTTAATATTGTTGGAATTAAACCAGGATCTCAGAGTTTCATCCACCTAGCTATAGTACTTTTTGAGTTATCACAGGATCCAGATTTTCATTTCCATGTATTACTGTACAAATAGCAACCACAGTTTTCTTATATTGAAAAAAAAATTGCATGCATGTTCCCCAAATGGCCCTCTATACACACACCAAGTTGAAGGATTCAGATGCTAGTTTTCAATGATTTATGTAACCATAGCAAATACAATTTTGGTCAGACAGAAACACTGAAACAACATGCATAGTCCCAATTTTGCCTTCTATTCACACACCGTGTTTCATCAACTTTGCTTAAGTTCTTCTGAGGTAGTGCAAGATTCAAGGGGGGTGGAGGGTGGAGAGTGGGGACTTTTATCCTCTCATGGACAAAATTCAGATGTCTTTTCATGGAAAGACAGTTGCAAAAAAACTCTATGTACATCTGGCATCCTATGTCAAACAATAATTCACTCTATTTTATTTTCCCACTAAGATATTGAGATTGAGCTTATCGGCTAGACACATTACTCCAGTAACACACTGACTTTAATCAATCACCCATTTTTTTGGTTAAATTGAACACCTGAAAAACTTTTATAATCAATTGCTTTGACTGACTCATCGGCAAAATTTTTTACTACCGGTAAATGAAAACTAACAACAACTTTCAAAAAAGCTTTTTTCTCTTTTCACATAAATAACTTGTAGTAATTGATCACATACTTTGATTTGATGTGTCAGTGCTAAACTGTACTTAGTGTTTGCTGAATACATGTTATACAGCATAGTTTTGCGTCAAGCAATTTACCTGAGAAACCACCAATACATGTAGCCCGAGGCATAAAACATGTTAATCAAGCCAGTTTACATTGTTTTTTTAGTTGTTTGAAGAATTGTTTAATAGTGAAAACAAGTATTACTGTATCATACAATATTGGCATTTATCATCCATATGTGAAATCTCATACTTAAGATGAAATATTGCAGTTTAAAGCATTAAGGAAATGTAATTAGTTGTGTTACTCAAATGAAATAGATCGGTGGTAAATTCTGCTCAACCAATTTTTAAATACTAACAAGAGCTTGTCACAGTAGTGCCAAATCCCCGCCGAAATGTGTTTGCTTGTACGAGAACATTTGTTTTAGAGAGTAGAATAATATTTGTAAAACATGGCACCTGTGTCATCTATTTATATTTCAAGGATCAATTAGTAATATAGCATTAGAGTTATGCTATAGAGAATAAAATATATGGAAATGAAAGAAAGGGAGGTAATTAAAAAAGAAGACTATAAACAGTTACTGTTCTTGATCACTGTATTTTTCCTTCAACACATCCAGGCCTTGAAGAATCCACTTGACTGCTCGCATTTGCGAGTGAAGTTGACGGTCGGGCGAGTAAAGTTTGTTTAATACTCGACCGACCGGGAGAGTGCTGTTATTCAAGATGAGAAATATAAATTCAGTTCCAGAACTCCTGCCACATCGATACAAATTGCGAACAATTTTTCGAACGAACAAAATATAGGTTAAGTACACAAAGAAACTGCACTTTCGTTTTGACAATGAAAAATGAGGTCACGGGCACAGTAAAAATAATTCTCGAAATCAGCTGCGCTCGTTTCGTAGATGTCAGTGCTCTTAGCTAATCCATTGATAGTGAAAAAGACAGTTAAATATATTGGTCATTCCGTGAAGAATACTATTTCATTTTAATGTAAATATCAATAAAAAATAATACATAACTGGTTTATTATAATACTTCTTATATTTAATTATAAATAAACAGAAAAAATAATCATTAATGAACCAAATAATTCGTGATCAGAAGCCTTAGCCAAAATTGACCATACTGTAACCATATGCAAATCAAGTGTGTCTTTCAGTAAAAGTTCGTCGACTTAATAGATGTTTGTTTATTACAATGAGACAAAGTCAGATGATAGTTTAAGTTTAAAAAAGGTTCTGGTTGATCATTACTATAAATATAGATATATATTTTTTTAAATGCAGGGCGAGTAGATTAAAGTGAAAGGCGAGTGGCTCTGGAAAAATTCTTCAAGGCCTGTCATCTATTCATTTTACAGTGAAAACTTCAGTGTTCAAATTAAAATATTATTGTAAAATTAGATAAAGGGAGATATTAAAAATTGAAAAGCTAAAATACATAGTTATGGTAAGGTAGATTGAGTTATGGTTCTTAGTCACTGCACTTCTCCTACTTGCCATCTGTTTATATTTCAAGTTTCAAGTAAATCCCTTGAGTAGATTTAGAGTTATGCTCCGGACAAAAATTTACTTTGAAATCATATTAAGGGAGATAATTAAAAAATTAAGGTAGATAGAGTTATGGTTCTTGGTCACTTTACTTCTCCTAGTTGCCATCTGTTTATATTCTAAGTTTAAAGTAAATCCATTGAATAGATTTGGAGTTATGCTCTGGACAAAGTTTCGGACGGAAGGAAGGACAGACGGACGGACAGACTATTACTATATCCCCGTCTGAAATTTTGGTCATACACTGTCTATCGTAGTACATGTTTATGAGAGGTCAGGGTTTTAGCAAGACTGACAAAATTATTTGCTGGATTCTCGTTTATCTTTGGTAACTAGTCTGAAACATCATTTTTGCAGATCACCTCATGTTAATGATTAAATTTGTCAAAGTCAAAACAATTCATTTAAGATGATAAAATGTTTTGTAAACAAACCATGGCAAGGTCTATGGACAGCTGGATGCAAGATGGGATTGACAAAACCAGTATGTGGACAAGACTACCTACTTACCATGCTCATAGTCTCCAAAACCAGTATGTGGTTATACAAGACTTCCTACATACCATGCTCATAGTCTCGTATAACCAGTATGTGGTTATACAAGACTTCCTACTTACCATGCTCATAGTCTCGTATAACCAGTATGTGGTTATACAAGACTTCCTACTTACCATGTTCATAGTCTCGTATAACCAGTATGTGGTTATACAAGACTTCCTACTTACCATGTTCATAGTCTCGTATAACCAGTATGTGGTTATACAAGACTTCCTACTTACCATGTTCATAGTCTCGTATAACCAGTATGTGGTTATACAAGACTTCCTACTTACCATGCTCATAGTCT
>VMBQ01005967.1:9756-57018 GCA_007657795.1 Dreissena rostriformis | reverse complement strand
AGGCCTAAGCGTTCTTGAGTTATCATCCGGAAACCATTTTACTGCTTCAGGTCACTGTGACCTTGACCTTTGACCTAGTGACCTCAAAATCAATAGGGGTCATCTACCAGTCATGACCAATGTCCCTATGAAGTTTTATAATCCAAGCCGTAAGCGTTCTTGAATTATCATCCGGAAATCATTTTCCTATTTCCAGTCAACCATTTTACTGCTTCAAGTCACTGTGACCTTTGACCTTGTGACCTGAAAATCAATAGGGGTCATCTGCCGGTCATGACCAATGTACCTGTGAAATTTCATGATCCCAGGCATAAGCGTTCTTGAGTTATCATCCGGAAACCATTTTCCCATCTCCAGTAACTGAGACCTTGACCTGTGACATTGACCTTTGACCTAGTGACCTCAAAATAAATAGGGGTCATCTGCGAGTCATGATCAATGTTCCTATGAAGTTTCATGATCCTAGTCCTAAGCGTTCTTGAGTTATCATCCTGAAACCACCTGGTGGACAGACCGACCGACAGACCGACATGTGCAAAGCAATATACCCCCTCTTCTTCGAAGGGGGGCATAATAATATGGACAGCTACATCCCCTGCCATAAACCTTTTGGCCTTTAAAGGGACTGTAAACCACAAATGACGAAAAAAGAAAAGTTCTAAAATACCGTATTTTTTATACAATTATTATTTTATATTGATTAAAATATCACGACTGGAATATAACATTACTTGAAAAAAGTTTATTTTTTATTTTTATTTTATTTCTTTATTTATTTATTTTTACTGGGTATGTATACCAGGTAACTACCAGTTAACTATAAATAACGCAGGAAGATTGATCATCATCATCACGTGGTAAACCCAGGAATGCAAATTGTGCGTGCCTAGTGAATTGTATATATTTTATATATAAAATGATCAATCTACTTGCGTTACTTATAGTGTTTATATCGTTATGTCATCTATTTAAGCGATGTACTTTCGATGTCACATTGCAAAATTTTATAACTGAATATACTAAAAATATGAACTTTTTTCAAGTAATGTAATATACCAGTCATGATATTTTTTATCAATATAAACTAATAATTGTAAAAAAAAAATACAGTAATTTATAACTTTTCTATTTTTGTCATTCGTGGTTTGTAACAGTCCCTTTAAGTGGTTACTCTGCCTTTCAAGGGACAGGTTTGTCTCTTAACATGATAAACAATACAGACAAGTTTCATGAACATCATTTGAAGGGAAACATGAAATATAGAACAGACAGTGAAAATACAGACTCAAGTATTTAACCTGCTAAGTGAAACCTTATCCTTTGTTTGGGTGTGTCTGTCTAATGTACATGGTCTCAAGGGGTAAAATATTTAAGCAAAGTTTAAATAAATCCATCAAAAGGCATAGTGGATATACAGCATGGACATGAAATGAAACCCTTCTCTTGAAGCATGACCTTGACTTTGAACCCGCGTAACCGACTCATGCCTTTTGAAGATTGTCTCAATGACTTAAACATTTAGGCTAAACTTTATGGAAATTCAGAGTTCAAAGCGTACAGCCTTAGGCGATGTGGAGCTCACACAAAATGGGGGCTCAAATATTTAACCTTTGAGTTTAATTGTAACCTTGAGTCAGCGTGACTGACCTGATGCCTTCTGCACATCATCTCATGACGTTAATATTTGATCCACTTTTCATGAAAATACCTAAAAAGGTATAGAATATACACTCCATTACCTTTAAATGTGGCCTTAACCTTGAGCTGTTGCGACTGACGCATCATCACAATGACTGACACATTTAAGACATTACGTTCATGAGATTCCTTCAAAGGGTATAGGAGATAGGAAGCTTATCAGTTAACCCTTTGAGCGCTGGAACCGGATTTTGAAGGCCTTTGCAAACAGTTTGGATCCAGATGAGACGCCACAGAACGTGGGGTCTCATCAGGATCCAAACTGTTTGCTATTCTGATAGTATTCTTTGAAAAAAAATCAGCAAATGCTAATTTTAGAAATTCAGCAGACGACATTGTAGCAGAAGACAAATTTCCCAGCATGCAAAGGATTAATGGAGGCTCAAAACTTTGCCCCAAGCCAACCAAAAAAAACTCAACCTTATCTGGACTGTCGAATGACAAAGCACATTTTTGTACTATTTCTGTCTCACAGTAGGAGAGTATTTGTACTCCTTGTGAAATCTTACAAATAAATTAAATTTCTTTAAATTACTTAAAGAAAAATGTGCTCATCACCACCACCAAGTTTAAACTCAAGATGATTTTATGATTTTTCATTCAAGTAACTATATTGTGTTGAACAAATAAACAGACTTTTAATGAATCTTAATGTACATACTATACAGATGTATATATGTTTAATGTAAATAGTATATGACTATATACATGTATATATGAATGTATATTTGAATTATATTGCATGTATGTTAAATCACTGAAAAGTGGAATTAAAGAGTATATATATAAGCATGTACATTGAGCCACTACAGTTGTGTACAAGTCAAAGGAAGTACCGGTAAATCGAGCATTTATAATTCTGATGAGATTGATCCTTCAAATCAACAAGGTCTTCTTCATGCAAGCTGCAAGAAACAAACAGAGCATAGTTACAATCATATGAGGCATATTTTTAATTTGAGAAAAAAACAGGCAAATGTAAAGTGTTGTCCTAAATCAGCTTGTTAAGCCCCAATAGGCTAAACCAGAACAACATTTTTAGCCTCGACTGGATGTTTAATTCCCTCATAATTGTGGAGATTTCGTTGAAACTTAAACATGCAAGCAGAAAGTGTACCGTTATAATCACTCTAAATTTTCTGACACCCGCTTTTTTGGACAAAATATTTATTTTTTGTGATTCTAAATTTTTGGAAATACAGGTTTTCATCCATAATTAATGACTAAATTTTCAGACAGTATATTTTACCGCGCTATTTTATCAGATATCTGCCCTGTTTTTGCTTATCTGGTGTCACTTAGATCATGCGTTTTTATGACAGGATTAAGGTCATAAAATCTGGCAGATAAATGCCAGAGGGTAATGGACCATTACATTTTCGTTATTGGAAGAATAACCGTGTATACCGGTTACAAACAATAATTTCACCTCAGAAAGATAACTGTGACAAATGCTTAACCCTTTGAGCGCTGGAACCGAATTTTGAAGGCCTTTGCAAACAGTTTGGATCCAGATGAGACGCCACAGAATGTGGCGTCTCATCAGGATCCAAACTGTTTGCTATTCTGATAGTATTCTTTGAAAAAAAATGAAGAAAATGATGATTTTAGAAATTCAGCAGACGACATTTTAGCAGACGACAAATTTCCCAGCATGCAAAGGGTTAATGCTTCCAAACGTTTTGCACCCTATTGGGACTTATACAAACAATTGTAGGCGCATGATATTAGTCGTTGATGGACGCTATACATATTGCATAACCGTATCAGATCATTTACATTGTATCTAAATTTTCTGACACTTGGTTTATTGACTGTTTTAAGTATCTTAATTTTTCGACACAAAATTAATAATTTTTAAGTGTCCAAAAAACTTGAGTAATTCTGGTAATCATGGATCAGCATTACATGTATGTGGCCGCACAGGGAAACTTTCTACTATAGAGTTCCATTCAGTCCGCTCTTTACACAACACAATTAATAAAAACAGCTTTGGTTACAGAACATAAAACTAAAACAATATGAACAAGGATTTAAACATCTAATTAAACCAGAGTTCCGCGGTCGGAGACATATGCCCCTTAAACAGGGCCTAGACTTCCACACTTATTGTGACAGTGACCTTGACCTTTGACCTAGTGACCCCAATTTCAATAGGGGTCATCTACTGTCCAAGGCCAATGTACATGTGGAGTATCAAGCAAATCGGTCAATTCGTTGATGAGTTATTGAGTATTCACACTTATTGTGACAGTGACCTTGACATTTGACCAAATGACCCCAATTTCAAAAGGAAACATCTACTGTCCAAGGCCAATGCACATGTGAAGTATCAAGCCAATGGGTCAATTCGCTGACAAGTTATTGATCGGAAACGATATTCACACTTATTGTGACAGTGATCTTGACCTTTGACCTAGTGACCCAAATTTCAATAGGGGGCATCTACTGTCAAAGGCCAATCCACATGTTAAGTATTAAACTAATCGGTCAATCCGTTCACAAGTTATAGTTCGGAAACGAACTGGTCTACCGACAGACACACAGACTGACTGTAACACAGGACAGACCTTCATCCAGCAAAACAATATACCACCTCTTCTTTGAAGGGGGGCATAAATATTTAAATATTCTTTGTCCAAACCATTATCAGGAGAAGAAATCATGTAATACATTGGGTTAATTAACACAATATAACAATAAACACTGAGTCCACTAGCTAGCTCAAGTAGTAGAGCGCTGGATTTCAAATCTAAGTATTGCAGGTTTGATTCCCAGCCCGGCCAGTATTGCAGGTTTGATTCCCAGCCCAGCCAAAGAACTTGTATGGGGATTGTTCATTGTATTATTTCCACAATGGTTCTCTCCCTACGTCTTATTTAAATAGGCAAGTGTCAGTTCCTAGCATTAAGTTTGTGCTATTTGTTCTGGTATTTAACACTTTCACCCAGGAAAAGTGTGAATATGTTAAAAACTGCCAAGATATAACTTAAGTACAGACAAAAGTTAAAAAAAAAAACTTCAAACTTTGCAGAATTTGCAAGGGGTTGACAATGAATGAAGTTTAACACGTAAAAACATGCACAATATTCAAGTTTGACTGACTATTACAGGGGGGCACAAAGAAAAGCAACATTAAAACAACCCTAAGGATAAGCCAATGAATTTAGAAACATTAATATGTGTGGTATATATCATCAGGGTTCGTCAAGCGAAACAAATAATATTTTTATTGTGGTATTGAATTGATCCATTGAGAGGTGAATTGGTGCATAGATTAATAAACCAGTTTTTTTTAATGTAACAAATTTCGCTGAACAACTCTGAATCACTTGGCGTTAAATGAGCAGTCATTTGGTTCCCAGTTTATAACCTTGAGTATAAGACTAAAAGATTAGTAGTCTTTGGTTCCCAGTTTTTAACCTTAAGTATAACACTCAAAGATTAGCAGTCTCTGGTTCCCAGTTTATAACCTTGAGTATAACACTCAAAGATTAGCAGTCTTTGGTTCCCAGTTAATAACCTTGAGTATAACACTCAAAGATTAGCAGTCATTTGGTTCCTAGTACAAAAGCTTGAGTATAACACTCAAAGATTAGCAGTCTTTGGTTCCCAGTTTATAACCATGCGTATAATACTCAAAGATTAGCAGTCTTTTGTTCCCAGTTTATAACCTTGAGTATAACACTCAAAGATTAGCAGTCTTTGGTTCCCAGTTTATAACCTTGAGTATAACACTCAAAATTTAGCAGTCATTTGGTTCCCAGTTAATAACCTTGAGTATTACACTCAAAGATTAGCAGTCTTTGGTTACCAGTCAATAACCTTGAGTATAACACTCGAAGATAAGCAGTCATTTGGTTCCTAGTTCGAAAGCTTGAGTATAACAATCAAAGATTAGAAGTCGTTGGTTCCTAGTTCATAGACTTGAGTATAACACTCAAAGATTAGCAGTCATTTGGTTCCTAGTTCCAAAGCTTGAGTATAACAATCAAAGATTAGCAATCGTTGGTGCCCAGTTCATAGACTTGAGTATAACACTTAAAGATTAGCAGTCATTTGGTTCCTAGTTCGAAAGCTTGAGTATAACAATCAAAGATTAGCAGTCGTTGGTTCCCAGTTCATAGACTTGAGTATAACACTCAAAGATTAGCAGTAATTTGGTTCCTAGTTTGAAAACTTGAGTAAAACAATCAAAGATTAGCAGTCGTTGGTTCCATTTTCATAGACTTGAGTATAACAATCAAAGATTAGCAGTGATTTGGTTCCCAGTTCATAGACTTGAGTATAACAATCCAAGATTAGCAGTCATTTGGTTCCTAGTTCAAAAGCTTGAGAATAACAATCAAAGATTAGCAGTCGTTGGTTCCCAGTTCATAGACTTGAGTATAACACTAAAAAATTAGCAGTCATTTGGTTCCCAGTTCTTAGACTTGAGTAACACTCTAAGATTAGCAGTCATTTGGTTCCCAGTTCATAGACTTGAGTATAACACTCTAAGATTAGCAGTAATTGGGTTCCCAGTTCAAAGGCTTGAGTATAACACTCTAAGATTAACAGTCATTTGGTTTCTAGTTCATAAACTTGAGTATAATTAACACTCAAGGATGCCAGAGATCTCTGCTAAACTATCATTTCAGTATAAGATACAATGGTTTTATAAAAGACCTTATTGCATTATTTTGAAATCCTCATGATTTTGTTGCCAGTTTCAGCCAAAAATCAGTGTAATTTTTGGAGAAACATCAAGCATTGATGCTTTCTGATTATTCAGACATATACAAATTCCTGCCAGACAGTAAAATATCTGGTGTCTTGTGAGTGCGGCCGAACTTTTATAAAACTACAAATGCTTTAGTGTGAACATTTTCATTTATGTTAAAAATTTGCTTTTCATTTGTTAAGAAATGTTAATTTTTAAAGTGTTTTCAAAAGATCTAGGCAAATTTATTCAATCTTGTAAATAAAAGGCAGAACATATCAAGTTGCTATTTAAAACTTTTTCCGAACCATCAATTTTCCAATCGATTTTATTACAGTGGCTGGACAAACTTAATCCCTAATTAATCTGCCTCAGAAACTTAACTTGCACCATGGTTAAATAAGATTGCTTAACCCTTTGAGCGCTGGAACCGGATTTTGAAGGCCTTTGCAAACAGTTTGGATCCAGATGAGACGCCACAGAACGTGGCGTCTCATCAGGATCCAAACTGTTTGCTATTCTGATAGTATTATTTGAAAAAAAAATAAAAAAAATGCTAATTTAAAAAATTCAGCAGACGACATTTTAGCAGATGACAAATTTCCCAGCATGCAAAGGGTTAATGATGCAAAATCTGTGTAAACAACTAAGCTAAGTTTTAAAACATTAATAAAAGTTGCTGACAACAAAAGGGAAATAAAGGCAATAGGTCACTTACCTGAATTTAATGAATACACATGTAATGCTTTTTTTTTAAAGGACCATGATGGTCCTCAAGTGCTCACCTGAGTTCACTGACAACAATTGTTGAAGGCTTGATCACATGATCTAGTTTTTGACCTCACTTGACCCAAATATTCAAACATGGATAACTTATTGTAAAGACAGACATTCTTTCCTCAAGACAGAACAATACACGTGGTCTCTTTAGTGGTGAGTCTATCTTTTTAATATGTGACTTGTTGACCTAGTTTCTAGACCCATGACACCCAGATTTCTAAGAATAGATCTGGTGCACTAGCTGTTCAATGCATGTGACCCTGATTTTAACTTTAGACATTGTCAAGATAAACATTCTGACCATGTTTCATCCAGATTGAGTCATAAATGTGGCCTTGAGGGTGGTAACAAGGTTTTTCTGAGATAATATCTAGCAACCTAGTTTTTGGACACACATGACCAAGATTTGAACTGCACCTTGATATTGTAAAAATGAACATTCTGACCATGTTTCATCTAGATTGATTTATAAATGTGGCCTCTACAATGGTGACAAGTTTTTCTAAGATTGCAGCTGGTGACCTAGTTTTTCAAAGCATTTGACAAAGATTTTAACTTTGCTCTTGTATAGATATGTCAAGATAAACATTCTGACAAAGTATTAGATTAATCCATAAATGTGGCCTCTAGAGACGTAACAAGGTTTTTCTAAGATTTTACCTGATGACCTAGTTTTTGAAGGATGTGACCCAAATTCACACTCAACCAAGATAAACATTATCACAAAGTTTCATCACAATTAAGTCATACATTGGGCCTTTATGGTGGTAACAAGGTTTAATTAAGATTTGACCTGGTGACCTAGTTGTTGTATGCACATGATCCAGATTTAAACTTAGCCAAGATATTGTCCAGATAAGCATTCTGACAGATTTTCATCAAGATTGGATGAAAAATGTGGTCTCTTCACACCACTCGACGCCTGACGCCAAATATAGGGTGAACACAACTGCTTTCTTTGAGCGCTTTGTGCTCATGTGAGCTTATAGAAAGAATAAAAACATGTTAAATATTTACACTTAAGATATTAAGTTACCACTTACTGTTGCACATAAAGCCATTTAAAAGTGTTCAATATAGCTATATATAAGGACATCTGCCCTGTCTACTCAGGCATTGAAGGCAGTGTTCGACACTAACTCATCTGAGTAAGGAGTCCTTTGGACTCCCTACTTTTGAAATTAAGGGGTCCGAACAAACCTCAGGGAGTCCTAAAATTATGACACTTTTTATATACTATTTTTGGGTTATATCACATGTNTAATTTATTTTATTGAGACATGATAACAACAAAATTTATGATAATGGAGAAAGATTGGGCAAAACATTTCATTTAACCTGAGTGTTTAATTTTTTTCTTCAAGATGTCATTTGCACATTCAATAAAAAGTTTAATTAGCAAAAATGTTCTGAGCAACTTTCATAATGACTTAGAAATAAAAGTGACAATCTAGGGAGTTAACAAGGTAAATGAAACGATTTGTAACAGACCAACGGTGATTAGAAATGCTCATATTTCCACATGTTTAACGCATGTTTCTTGTTGCTATTAAAACAAACGAAATTGAATATTTATTTTTTATTAGTATTTTCCTTCCTTTTATATCAAAGACCACATTCTGATTTTGCATAAAAAATATTAGAAAATGTTACAACAAAGATTATCTTTCACATCAGGAAGAATGTTACATGTGATGAAAGTGGTTATACTGTAAGCTGATAGAGGGAAGTAATCACTGAAATGTCACTCTTCAAATCATTTTATCTCCCTTAAATATGCATAAAAAGAGACTGTTATACCTTCCTTTAAGTGGACCATGTATAAAATCGATTCAATAAGTCAATCAATATGTTGCAACTGGCATTCAAGTAAATTTCCTCAGACTTTATGGATCATTTCATAAATCTAACTTTACAAAAAAAGTACTATAATAACGTCACAATACACTACAATAACGAACAATCAGTGCAAAAATCTTGAAAAATTTGCAGATATCAATCTTCAAATTTTTATTTCCTTATTTCCCAGACGCCCAAAAAATTTCATAACGGGTTACAACTGCATAAAACATCAAGTTAAGTTACCCCAAAATAGGATAGATACACTTGCTTTCACTTTCAAATACAGCAGCATTATATTAAATGCTGAAAACGTTTAAAAAATACAAAGTGATTGTTTATATTTTGGAAAGCAACTTTAGTTAATTTTAAGTACCAATGACGCAAAATTTTGTACTTAAACATTATTATTGTATGCATTACACGCATTCGATTTCCTTTCCTCCTAATCCAGTGGTTTCAAGAATAGACAACATGGTTTTCTGTGAAAAAACTCAGTTTCCCCACACAAAAAACACACACAAACAATAAAACAACAAAAACACAACAACACAAACATTAAACATCAACATCACAACACAAAAAACAAATAAGAACACATGTATTTGTGATAAAAAGGGCCAACTAGACGAACAAGTTGAATATTTAGGTTATATTATATTTATTTATTGCTAGTACAAATACTTAAAATTGTTCTTAACTTTTTTAGCCATAACAAACAAAGTAATCTCTTGTATTGCTATAAAATTCAGCTGACCATTTCATTAAATTCAAACATTTCTTTAGCAAGTACAAGAATATTTTTGCAAAAATTGAACAGTTTTGACAAATAAGGAAAAACTAAGGTTGAGCAGCTATCACACAATTATGGTCAAATACTAAAAAAGAGAACAATATTCTTAAATGCAACCACTTAGAATACATTTTCATAAACCCTGATTTTGTACGGTATTTCTTTATAAATTACTTCAAACATGAAGTTTAGTATAATACAAATTTATTATACCCTGTTAATGGTTAAAACATTTTAATGTTAATGGCAGTAAACAACTGAAGACCATTTGTGTCGCGTTCTGAGAAAACTAGGCATAATGCTTGTTCGTAAATTGTCATCCCAGATCAGCCTGTGCAGTTCGCACAGGCTAATCAGGGACGACACTAAATTCCGCTTTTATGGAATTTTTTGTTTAAATGAAGTCTCTTCTTGGCAAAAATCCAATTAAGGCAAAAAGTGTCATCCCAAATTAGCCTGTGCGTACTGCACAGGCTAATCTGGGATGACAATTTACGGACATGCATTATGCCCAGTTTTCTCAGAACACGACACATTTATATCCTATTTACAATTGCATGCTGTTCACCATCAAAACACATGTATTGATACTAACAAACTTTTTGTGATTCCATCACATTTGGTTGAGACCTGAAAACATGCAAACAAGGTAATTACAGAAAAAAATATTTAATGTTCACTTAATCTGACATTAATTTCAAAAACCTGTGCAACCTATCCACAGACTGCAGACTCAAAGACTGCATGCAGAGAGAAAATGAAAACACACTAGATTTTTTTTTCCATAACAGCTAGCATATATATATATATATATATANATATATATATATATATATATATATATATTGCTGTAACAGTGTGCCACCACAGACAGTCATAAGCAAACTTATCTTTCGAAGCAATTAAGTTATGTTCTATGATTTTCTAATAAGCAAACATCTATTAACAAAGAATCAGACAAATACATCTTGACATTACAGTTTTAACTGTAACACGTCACTTTGATTTTCGATTTTCAGTTCTTTCTTTGCATATTTTCTATTGCCTTGGGATCTGACATCCAAAATTCAAGAAAAATTTACACAACAATTAAGGATTCTAAGACAATCCCAGTTGCCAACCCTCAATCTTATTTTCCTATTTTATTCATTACCAATTAATTACCAATTTCACTCTTATGAACAAAAATATTGACAAAAGTATAAAACTCGGTTGTGACATCATAAGGACAAATGTTTAAGATTACAAAGTTTCACATGGATTTGGAAATATATGCGGCTTTTATAGTGTTTATAAGGTAAAGGTTGAAAAAATACAAGGCACTGCAGAAAGGTGACCACAAAAGCTTACTTATATTATATACTTTGTTAGATGTAATTGAAATAAAATTGGCATAAAATTATTATTAAGACACTTCTTTCTATATATTTTATTTTTTGGAAATTGGGAATTTTTAAGCAAATTTTGGGAAAAAAGTATACTTTTTGTCATTGGGAATAATAGCCGTTATTGGGCTATAAAATCGGGCCAAAAAAAACACCTGGACAACACAGAATAGAGATAACATTAAGATTTAAAAAAAGTAAATATAACATCAAGCTAAACTAAATAATGAGTAAAATGTATGAAGGTATGCACAATTGTGTAAATACATGTACATGTATGCATCAGCATTGATTTTTTTTATTTTACACAAACAACCAATTATACTACAAGGTTTGGTCCATATTGCTGATAAATTGCCTTCTTCTATTATATCTTACTATTTAATAAATACATCCACATGTATTTACCACTTAAATGGTTTGCAGCTATGCTAGAAAAGCCAGAATACATAGAAACATTTAAAAGAGAAATGTTAATAATACCTCTTTCGGCGGTCATCTGAGCAAGGTCTTTAAAAGCAAAGGTAAATGAAATTTTGTAAATGATAAGATATTAAAGATTCAAACAGGCCTACCACAATAAAATATTAAACTGTAAATACCAAATTATAAAATAAGAAGGCCTGAAAGGCCCTAGGTCGCACACCAGAGACCTAAAAGAACTGAACTGATCAGCGCAAGTCTTTTGATGTTTCCAAAAACATTTAAGAAATCATAAGAACGATGTTCTGAATATGTTTCATGATGATTGGGCAAAACCTCTGGGCCTTGCATTTTTAGAGATTTGTTAAGTTTACAGTCTATGCATATAAGGAAAACATTATATATATATATAGTTACCTCTGGGGAGGATTAGGGGGAATGGGGGACAACTTGACTCAAGGGACATAATTCGAACAAACATGCTAGAGGACCACCATGTGATTTTACATGTTAAATACCAAACTTTTCTGCCTTGCAGTTTCAGAGGAGATTTTTTAAGTGTTCAAAATCTTCATACCAGGGAAACAAGTTACAATGGGTGTGGCCATTTTTTACCCCAGGATCATGATTTAAATAAACCTGGTAGTGGCCCGCAATATGATGTTATATGCCAAATATTACACCTCTTTGCCTTGTNCCCTGCAGGGCAAGTTGCTGAAACAAAATTTGTCGACCCCTGCTGAGGATTATTCATGTTAAGTTTGGTTAAAATCTGACAAAGGATTTAGTGGGAGAAGCATGCACCCACCCACTGATCGACAAGCAACAACTCGGTATCCTTAAAGCAACCTATGAGCATTATGTGCCCAGGTGAGGTTAAAAAAAATGATTGCTTAGTAGTTTTGACGTTTGGCTTGAAAAATAATAAGTTCATGTAAAACTGCTTTGCTATAAATTGACATTATTGCTTAGATGCAGTGTGGATTCTGCCCCATATGAAGTTACAAAATATAGTTCAGAAACTGCTGATTACAGGTTATTATTTGAACTAGTGTTTTCCCATATCTTTATGTCACACAAAATAAAATACAATAATTTTTTTTATTAATAAATAGGGCATAGGCAGAACTATTGTTGCAAGTATCATGTACACTGGCTCATTGGGTCATTGTCGACATGATATAGCTTGAAGTCACCCGGAGGTGACTAGAAGTCGATTCATGTCACCCTGAGGTGACTTCAAGCCAACGCTAGTAACCCCCGGATGACTAGAATCGGCTTCATGTCACCCCAGGGGGTGACATTTTCAGGTAGACAATGACCCAATGCGCTACGGTCATTGGGTCATTGTATTGGGTCATTGTGGATCTGAAATGGCTTGAAGTCATGTGGGGGTGACTAGAAGCCGATTCATGTCACCCGATCCATGTCACCCTAGGGTGACTTCAAGCCGATTCATGTCACCCTGGGGTGACTAGAATCGGCTTCATGTCACCCCGGGATGACATGAATCGGCTTCTTGTCACCCCCGGGTGACTTCAAGCCATTTCAGGTCGACAATGACACAATGAGCTAGCTGTACACTGATGATTGGAATTTCAAGGTTGTAACAGTAACTTAGTGTTCAATAAACATCTGCTTATTTAACTTAATTGGATGTTTATATTTTGATTAAAAACAAATTGAGATACCTATTTCGTAGCAGACGACCCTGTCTCTCTGGCGCCCCATTCTTGGTATCCATGGCAAACGCTACACACTTCTTATCTGACACATTCGGTAACGACTCCTCACTTTTTACTGACGGCAGAGCCGATTTTCCGTTCTCGTAATCTTTGGACATGTTAGGTTTGTGACGATGTCATTTTGACCAACAATTAAAAGAGTGTCCGTCACAACGAAATCGTGAGAGTGCTGTGTGTTTTTATGCTTGTGAACAAGAATATTGTGTTTGACATACTTGACATTTCCCTTTACAATGTTTGAGGAAATCTGACTCATTAAACGCATTAACGACAAGAAAGCAGCGTCTGCAAAACGAGACAAATATTTGAACGAAAATACGAAATTAAATTATTATTTTTACATCATATTTCAATGAATGCATGTATAACTAAATAACAATATATATTTATAATTATATAATCCTTTTTAAAATTATACATAATTATTCGTTATAAGCTTTACAAATAATAAAATAATAATATAGTTTTCGTCTACTAGAATTTGTACCTGAGCTGCGGCACACCTGCGCACCAAAAAGTAAACAAAAATTGACAGATCCACCACTTGAAAACAATGACTTAAGATTATTCCTTTCGACTTTAATCTACTTAATCTAAATGTTAAAAAATGGTGGCTAGAGAAGTTTTTGAAGCAATTGAAAACGACGATTTGGAAGCAGCTAAACAATTGAGTTCAAACGTGTTAAATCCCAGCCTAATTGATGAACACGGATGTAATTGTCTTCATCTGGCAGCCCGACATTCAGGGGCCGACCTGATAGCGTTCCTTGTAAATCAAAGGGGGTTTAAAGCAACCGAAAGATCAAATATTGGTAAAACATATGTAATTATGTAATTGCAGTTTAAAGCATCCAAAATATGTTTATGACAAATTTATGTTTGCTATTAAGTACTTATTCAAATCACAAATCCACGACAGCCAGAACCCTAGCATGGCATTCTACAGAGTTATGGAGGTTTCGGTAAATGACAAGTTCGGTAAATTGGATTTATATAGTAAATGCCGTGGAGGTTTTGGTAAATTGGTATAAATAGGGATTATCGCATCTTTAGTTGATAAGCTTGCACATTAATTGAGTTGTTTGGCACTAATTAAATTATCTGATTTAAATGTACAGAGTTGATGTTTTTTCAATTTAGAGATGTTTGCAAAGTGTTATATGTGACTACGCCCTTGTTTTCCTGAAATGAAATTAAAGATTCAAATATGTCCTAAATATATTGTATCCATGTTTTAAATGTCACATTAAATTACATTTAATTAAACAGACATGCGGAAACTCTGAAAGATGCTAATGTGTCTTATTTATATTGTACTGTGTCATAAATGTATCATACAGTGAATTCATTCGGGTCTGCTGGCATTATGCTAGATGTCATTTTTATCAGTTTTTAATTATGTGTAATTTAGTTCGCATCTCTTCGCTTAACTCAACGTTCAATGGCACACGCACTTAACAAAATTATAAAACATAATATGTATCATTATATTACTTTTCATTAATTACTTACACGTATAAGATGTTATATATTGTTTTTTTTTCTTGTGTTTTTCTCAACCAGAAAGAAATAATAAAACATTGTTATATATTAAGCGCACTCGGAATTTGACCTTTAATTTGAAGCAAGCCACCATTTTTGTAGCGTATTCTGCGCTTGGCCGCTGATGGTGTATTGTAATATGTAATATGAAATTCAACATTTGGCTCTAACAAGAGGTGGCCTCAACGTGGCAAGACTTGAAGAGCTGGGCAACATATTCATTATTTTGGCAAACTACCTCATGTTTATATTTAAATCATACCTGCCATAATTTTTCAGACCCATTCCGGGACATTGAGTTAAATTCTCCGGGACTTTTGCTGATTTTCCGGGACATGTATAAAATACAGCGATATTTAAAGACATATGCATTTTTGGTACGTTTTTTTTTGTTTCGCATCGTTAATTGCAAAAGTTCGAAAGCCTATCCGAAATACGCTTAATCTATTAACGTCAAATTAAACATTACTACTTCCGTTACTAGATACAAGCCACGTGTTTTCAGTGTAAGCGTTCTAAACATAGATGGTGACGTCACTGCGTTATTGTTATTAAGACCGGTGTGTAATGCGTAGTTGTTTATTCAGGCCTTTATTCATTTATAACATTTATATAATAAAAAATACAACAATACAGTACCGTAAGTTCGTCAACTCAAATCAATTCACAATACATACAACCAATCACAATAAAACAAATACAACAAAACAGTACCGGTAGATCGTCAACTTAAAATCCGGACAGTCACACATTAGTTACACACTTGTTTCGCTGCTACACACATTTCACTCGTGAACTTATAATTTAACTTTGTACTCAACTTCTTTGTCGGTTAAACGTGCGAACATAAACTGCTTTTAATTTTTTACTCAGCGATGTTGGACTTCAGATGTGTGAACAACTATCCTTTGCCCTTACGCAGCGGGAAATAATGACGTAGTAGATTAAAGTCAATTAACAACCANTAAATAATCCCCTGGGGTAAAAATGGACTCACCCCTGAGGGTTACTTGCCACGCCCAAGGACGAAGACATTTATTTTGACTTACATAAATTATACTGGTCCTATAACAACTTTGTTAAAATCATCCCTCTTGGGTTAAAATTGACCCTGCCCTATGGGTTACTTGTTTAATTATATGTATGTTTTGGAATGTAACGTCCTATAGAAGTCCTCTGCTACAGTTGTTCAAATCATGTCCCCTGGGGTCAAAACTTGCCAGAGCCCGGCACTCAAATTATTTATAAAGACTTGTATAGTAAATATCGATAATTTCTAAAATCTTCTTCTTTGAAACCGCAAGTGTCAGGGGTTTGATATTTGGTGTGTAACTTTAAATAGTTTGCCTCTTTTCTTCTTATAAGTTCTCTCAAATCATGTGTCTGGGGTCGAAACAAGCAACACGGACGTCTGTTGGACTCCTTCAAAATAATCTTTCAATTATAAAAAAATCCCGTTTCGCAAGATCATAATGTCTGCACTTTTGAACATGAAAATATGCCACTCATCATTCTGCTTAAACACATTGACAAAACAAAACAATCCGTAATTATTTATTTTGGTTCCTTGTCGCAGTGCATTCCAGTAGTAATAGGGGAAACTCTCGAACACTGAATCAACCCGATCTTGGTCGTTTTTTTCTCGGAGTTTTTCGCTTTACAAAACTAGCTGTCGCTGAACAGTCTCTAGTCAATATAACAATCATCACACTACCTGTAATTGTTTACACAATGCACGTTTTACGGTCGCCAGGCACTGAAGATCTGAACTTCTGTGAATCAGTTGTGCGTAAATAACCCCTTGTCACTATCAATCGATAATTTCAGGGGCTTTGTGGCATTTTGTTGGCTAGGTTATTTTATTTTTATCATGGGGAAAATGTATAAAGCAATGGGCGGTTACACCCAATGCAGAGGATCAACAAGCAAGCATATATATAAATGCATTATCAAAAATAGTATTTTTTGTTTAATTACAATAATTTACTTATATATTACTGGCATTTGTGAAATATTTGTTCAATCTGAGATAACAAATGACAACAAATATTGAACAGCAGTCACTTTGAACTTCAATCTGAAACCAAACATGAAAAAGGATTTAACAATTTATGGATAACATGTGTAATAAATTTTTAGACTACCTGAAGTATGGTCGGACTCCTTAATTTCAGAAGAAGGGAGTCCAAAGAACTCCTTACTTAGAATAGTTAGTGTCGAACACTGTTCACCATGAAACTCTGACTCGATATGTGACAGCCTGAACACTACCAAGGGTGTACTGTCAATTTAGCTCATCAGGTTGAACCGTTCAACATTATGACTTCATGAAGTGGCTTAGCAAGTTCTTTATTTCCATATATAGAGGGAGACAAATGATCATTACCATGTCACAGCCTTTCAATAANCGAATCCGTGAGATAGGCAGAAAAAGGCCAGGAAGATTACTTCATATAACATTTTAGTGATGAAACTGAAAATGCGAACAATATCAGTTAAATGGATGTTACAACTTCACAATTCTTTATTTCCACTCGAATCATCTTTATAATTTATAAACATCTGAAAGTCAATCCATCAGTTTGGGACAATATTTGGGAAAAAAATATACTTTTTGCCGTTCAGAATATGAACCAATAACAACTATAAAATCTTCCAAAAAAGCTGATGTTTTCACTTTTAGTTCTGTTCATGTTAAAAGTATAAAATGAGAAAATATTACAAGGGTCTTGGCTAGATTTGTTTAAATATTATTACAAGTATTAAAATGGCAAGGTGTAGAAAGGCATTGAAAATTTGAAGGTAGAAGACTCGGTATTCAAGTGTTTCAATTTAAGGCAGTTTGTTGTTGGACTAGCTATTGATAGGTTTATTATTAAACTTTCGCCTGTTGTGTAAGAAGGTGTAGGTGGATACATAATTTGTTGATTACCTCTATCATCTTACCACAAAGACTTTTAAGCATAATCAAACACAGTGATTGTTCTAAATTACACATCATAAATTAGTCAAAATTGAAATGCATGTACACTGTATTCTAATGTTTTTGATTACGGTTGAGAATATTATTCTGATACTGACATGATTCATATGGCAGTTGGAACCAATGTTATTGTTTTTTGTGGGTTTTTTCTTCACAGGGCTTTTAATGTCAATTGCCAAATTACACAAATTAGGAAATGTAGATTCAGCTAGCAAACATTTCACTATTACTTTTTCTTCATAAAAAAATATCCTGATAAATTTGTGTTCATGATCTTTGATTAAAATTGCGAAAGAAAATTTCGATCCACAGGGAGCTGTTAATCAGATTACAAATGTTTATAACTACAATTATGCCCTGTGTTAACAGGTGCAACACCTTGCCATGATGCTGCAGCCGCAGGGAACTTGGAAGCTCTGAAGTGGTTGGTGCGAAATACAACTTGTAATATCAACGACCAAGATGGCACTGGTGCCACAGCTCTGCATTTGGCCTGCAGGTTTGGTTATCTCAATCATACTACACTTAAACTTATTTGTGAGAACTCTTCGTCCCATTGGTGCAAAAGGTAAGATGTGCCATTAATTTTGATGTCACATGGTACCTTTTTGCACCAAGGGGGTGTCTTGAACTTTTTGAACATGAACCAAGACCAAACATTTGTTGTTAGTTAGTATGATAATAAAATATTTAAGTTGTAATGCTGTATTCTTTGTTTTAATAAAAATTCGATGTATACTGTTAAATCCCTTTTGTATTATGCAAAACAAGGATACAGTGGCAGTATTGATAATTGTTGCAGATTTCACCATACCCAAGTCACTGAATGGTTGCTTGACGAGGCAAGAGCAGACACGTCAAGGCTGACGTCCAGCCATGGGCTGCCACTGCACTTTGCAGTGGTTGGTGGAGACTACGAGGCCGTGAAACTTCTTCTTGAAGACGACCCATCGTAAGATTTAATGTTGGCTATTTCATTCTATATTATGCTGTCCCTTTGCTTTATATAGGAAATATCAGTGAAATAAATTGTAAAAATAAATTATTCTTGGTTAATTAAGTAAATTAAACAGACCTTAATTTTCTGAAATAATGTCTTTTTTGTGTGTGCGGATTAGGGCAATGGTGACGAAAGCATGAGAAGGACATGTGTTGACTACATCAGTAATGAAACTTGTGGAAAACTAACCAAGCCACTTGTTTTTTTCAGCTCTGCAAACTTGCAACTAAGTAACGGGGCCACCGCCAGCTATCTCGCTGCACAGGAAGGTCACATTGAGATATTACGTCTGCTCATCTCGGAGTATCATGGTAACGTGAAAGTCAAGGCATACGACGGGATGTCGGTGGTACACGCTGCAGCACAGTCCGGTCAAATAGACTGCGTCAGATTCTTGGTATGTAATTCACAGGCCACAATGACCCCTTCATAACTTTGTCTCCTATCTCATATCTCAGATTATTGATTTCATCTATTTTTTACCCCACTACATAATATTCAAATTCAGAGGTCAGGACAAGTAACATTTTGGCCAGGACTAATGATAAATTCAAGGAATCTGGTCCAGTCTGACTGGACAAGTGGCTTAAAAAATGAACCCAAAGCCATGCCGTTGATTGTCAGATCAACAACTTTTTTCAGACAAATATGTTTAATCCGCTATACAGGTAGACGAGGAGAAATGCAACCCCAATGACAGAGACTTTGATGGGGCCACACCCCTGCATTATGCAGCAAGCCAGGGTCATGACCTCGTCATTGATTGGTTGATGAAAGTGGGAGGAGCCAAGGTCACCCTTGACAACCTAGGTGGCAGCCCCTTGCATAATGCAGCAGAGTGCAATCAAATCGAGGTATGTGGAGCTTTATTATGCTAGAAATTGGGATATGTATAGTTGCTTTATTGTCAACAATCCAAATTTGATGAAACTGAATATAGGGTGGATATATGCATATTGTCATGCAACTCTTCTGCCAATGATTTGTTCAGGTATTTATTGCATTTTCATTGATTAAATAGCATGCAAATCAGCAATATATAGCATGTAAGAAACTTAACACATGTCCTTGGGTTCATTATATGAGGCTTACTACAAAGGCTTACTACGCTGACCTGCAATATCTAGGTCAAGTTTGAATCTGGGTCATGTGTGTCCCAAAACTAGGTAAAATGTTAAAATAAATACACCTTTTCATCACTATAGAAGTCATTTTTATGACTCAGTCTTGTTGAAACTTGATCAGAAGGTTTATCAATGCCATGTTTGAATCTGGGTTAAGTGGGTTTAATAACTAGATCACTAGGTCAAGTCTTCAATAAGTGATGTACCTCTAACTCAGGGGATCCTGAGGGCGATCATGGACCTCTTGTTATCACTAGAGGGATGATGACAGCATGTGATGCAACTTGTTCTATAATTGAAGTTTTTTTTTTGTTTTTTTTTTACCAAGGAGATATCAACCGTTTCTGTAAATTGTTGACCCTTATGTTTTTGTTAAGGAGTCAATTCCATCTTGGAACACAAAGCAAATACTATTAATTTTAATTTGGAGAGAATCCTCAAATGCACTATGTTCTTGAAAGGCTAAGATTTATGTGCCATATTTGCTTGAACCATAAAAGCATTAAGCAGATCTGAATCTGAAGTTTGATATATACTATGTACACTTACTAGGCTCCGTTTTTTTTGCATTATTGACCATTAATACCACACATTTTTGGGTGGGACATAACTCGCAATGTATGTAACTCTTCTTTGGGCAATTCTTCTTATATTTTGGATGCGACTTAAATCAGACTTTTACAGAATGATGATCTCCAAGTGATACAGCCCATATTGTCAAGGTTTTAGGATTTAGTTTTTGTTTTCAAAGGAGTTATTGCCCTTTGTTTAAAAGACATGTTTAAGCTTATGTGCACAACTCCTACACTATAAACAATATTAACCAACTTTTACAGATAATTATCTGCAAGTGCTAGAGTGCATTTTGTCAAGCAACACCTTTATTTAGCATTCATTTTTTTGTCAAAGATAAATTAATTATCTCTTTAAATCCTGCAGCTAGCACATATTGTCAAGATTTCAGGATTTCTTTATCTTTTAAGGAGTGATTGTCCTTTGTATAAAATGCCAGGGCTTAAATTTTAAATACTTACTGTATCCTTTCAACAACAATGCACATTTGGCAAGGGATACACTGTCTGTGACAGCTTCTTATTCAGTTATTAATATACTGTCCCCCTGATAAGCATATACTTCTTGGACAATTATGTCACATCCAGTGACAGCCATGTGCATGTTCTATTTCTGTCATAACCATGCAGATAAATTACTCTTCTCAGAACAACAAGATACATGACATTATTTCATAACTAAGTTAAGATGATACGTGTTCAAATCATCACCTGTGCCCACTTGACATGTTATAATCTCCCTCTTGAAACTTTATCACCTCCCCCAGTTGTGCATGAAAAAACAAACAGCTCTGTCCAGCTCTGTCGGTTTTCTATTGATAACTGGTCATGTGCAAATCAAATTCCTTTGCCACCTCTGTATCTCCATACCCGCCTATCATTAGGACATGATAAATGTTAACTATCCATTCACTTGTAATTGTTTCACTAAAATAGATTACTGAAAGGGAGATAAGTAAGTAACTATTTCAAATAAAGTTGTTCTCCCCTTATACTTCAGCATTTTTGTTCAAAACTCTACAGTATTACTTTTCATAAAAAAAATTGGACAATCATACTCAGTCATTCATCGGTGTAGGTGTAATTGAGGTTAACCCTTTGAGTGCTGGGAAATTTGTCATCTGCTCAAATGTTGTCTGCTAAATTTCTAAAATTAGCATTTTCTTCGATTTTTTTCAAAGAATACTATCAGAATAGCAAACAGTTTGGATCCTGATGAGACGCCACGTTCTGTGGCGTCTCATCTGGATCCAAACTGTTTGCAAAGGCCTTCAAAATCCGGTTCCAGCGCTCAAAGGGTTAAGGGCAGAGAAAGGCCTGGCTGCCTGAAATCACGTCTGTTTTTTGCCCTACAAGATAACACAATTTAAAATGGATAAAAAAAAAACACTAAATATAGACTTGCTATAATTTTTTGCTTGTTTGTAAGGCTTTTTTATGTATTAAATAATCAGACATGCTGCAGTGTCACTATTGAAAGAATCATGATGAGCTGATAAGCTGAAATAAAACATCCACACTCAGTTTCTTAACAGAATAATATTGGCTGCAATAATTCTGTTGCTAGGCAGCCAATCTTCATGTGCAGGGTGATGTTATAATCTTGTCATCCCATTGAAGATAAACACTTTAGAGAGGTCCCTTTTTTCCGTTATCTTTCGACCATGCATCACTTTTTGCAATGTGGGCAGTGGTTGCAAAATTCATGTTGAGGAATATATATGATTGGTCTTTCAGTTGGATGAAATAGATTTTCTGTTTGCAGTTGGATTTTAGTATACAATTTTTGTAAGGCGTGTTTTGTATACAACTATACATCGATACATCGCAGTTATTAAGGTTCAATGTAGCACCGGATGTTATTGACTGTGTGGATAGTCTTTAAACAAGAAACCTAAACTTTAAACTTTTTGTAACTTAACAGTGCTTTTTTCCGATTGAATAATATGAAGATATAAAATATTGAACTGTTAGTGTGTATAGTTTCAAAGTGAAAACATTCTGAGTTTATTCTTGATTAACCCATGACAAAAAGAGTAAAAACACACCAATATTGTCTGCGTGTTAAGTAAAATTAGTTGCCAAAAATGAATGTTTGATATTTATGAAAATGAGGCCTTTGAAATGCTTACTTTTGAAGCAATATTCCAGATAGCTTTATCAATTAATTATCTGTTAATTGGGATTCTGTTATTTATTTGAGCCTGGCTCTGGAAAAATGGTGCTTAACCCTTTGCATGCCGGGAAATTTGTCGTCTGCTAAAATGTCGTCTGTTGAATTTCTTAAATAAGCATTTTCTTTGAGATTTTTTCAAAGAATACTATCAGAATAGCAAACAGTTTGGATCCTGATGAGACGCCACGTTCTGTGGCGTCTCATCTGGATCCAAACTGTTTGCAAATGCCTTCAAAATCCGGTTCCAGCGCTCAAAGGGTTAAAGTGCTGTCTCAGTCCGCACAGGTTAATCTGGAACAACACTTTCGATTTTAATGGTATTTTTGTTTAAAGGATGTCTCTTCTTAGCAAAAATCCTGTTTAATCGGACATTTTTGTCTCAGATTAGCCTTTTTTTTTTGGCCAACCTATTGATGCTTTTTGTTGTGGTTTATATTTCCAGTGTGTAAAGATTCTGATCAGAAACGGTTGCAGTATCGATATTACCGACAACAATGGACTGACAGCAGCACAACTGGCCAAGAAATGCTTCAATGAGAAATGTGCAAATATCATAGAAACGTATAAACCTCAAAGTCAGGTAAGTTCTGCTTTTCTTCTCACTTGTATTACTTTCCTTTTTGATGTTTTGTGGAGCTTACAGTGTGAACATTTTGTAAACTCTTGATCTTTTGATTTCTTAGACACTGCTTATAGTAAGCTTTGAAAAGTAGGCCTGCAATATTTTCCCTTCTAGAATTGTCACTTTAAGGTTTTTAAATGAATGATTCTTTTGGTTTCAATGCTTCTTTTAATCTATCGTCATAGTGTTCCATTCTTAACTCATAAATGTCATATGGGCCAGTTTTACTATGTAGTACATTAGTATTAAATAATTGTGGTATTTGATAAAAAAACATGTTTTTAATGAGGAGCTACCATCGGTATAAATAACGTAATAATATAAAATTATTTTATGGTTAACATCTTTTCAATATGAGTGTTTATTACATCTTACTTTTTGTCCGTAAAATAATGCCAATAAATTGTTTCTCTGACGTCAACTAAGTAATTTTCAGATTCAAACACAGCAGACAGACTGATTAACCCATTTATGCCAAGTGGACTCTCCCATCCTTCTAAATTGGATCAATTCATTTCCAAAATTAGAGATGTCTGGTATATTTATTTCTATTTTTAGCTCGGCTGTTTTCGAAGAAAACCCGAGGTATTGTCATAGCCCTCTCGTCTGCCGCGCCCTAGTCGTCGTCCTAGTCATCGTCCGAAAACTTAAACATTAGCCATAACTTTTGCATTATTGAAGATAGCAACTTGATATTTGGCATACATGTGTATCTCATGGAGCTGCACATTTTGAGTGGTGAAAGGTCAAGGTCAATGATGACCTTCAAGGTCAAAGGTAAAAAAATAAAATCCAAGCACCCACAGCCGAGCTTTGGCATCTGCTCGACGGTGCTCTTGTTAGAATATTTCTTACAGAAATTCCTTTCAGCAAACAGCCGAACCCTGATGAGACGCCAACTCATGCGGCGTCTCATCTGGGTCTACGCTGTTTGCCAAGGCCTTTTTTCTAGACGCCTGGCATAAATGGGTTAAGAGACTTTTTTGGGGGGCTACAGTTCAGGCTCATGTTTTTGTTGCCATGTGAGATTTCGTCTCAAATAAGTAATTACTGCAAATTGAGAAATCTTTAAAAGCTATTTTGTTGGCATTTGAATCTGTACGGAAAATATGTTTTACAAATGAATAATCTACTGGTATCAATCATATACATGAAACCATTTGAATGCTATATTAAATTTATTCTAAATTACTCATCGTCTCTGATTCAAAGTTTTAAATGTGGGTTCTTGTAAGACATCTTTTACTTTATCACCAATTAACTCCCATAACCATGTCCCATTTCCATTCAAATAACAATATTCTGTGACTTTATCATTCACATTCTAATTGACCCTCCATTGAACTCCATTACTATTTTATCATTGCTATTAACCATTTATTTGTTATTTCTTGATTAAAGTAAGTATTCCTTTGCACAATTATTATCATCCCCAGGAAAAAAATAACATTGTCATCTTAGTGTTCTGTACAGGCAAAGAAAGTCAGGTGCTATTATTATGTAATTTACGGTAAATTGTCCTCTAGTTATGCCCTTGTTTCACAGTAGTTGCCACACTGCACTCGCTTTAGTGCATATTGTGAATGACTTTCTGTACGACTGCTTCGCATGCGTTTCAAAGAGAGAACTTATTGTGTTTCTTAAGTGGGTGGGACACTGGTTCTGAAAAAAAAAGTTTATCAAAAGGGATGTTGCTAAGTAAAATGCATTTTATCCCACGCCAAAGTCGAAGGGATATAGCATATGCGTTGTCCGTCAGTCCATCCATTGTCACAAAACTTTTCAGGGCTATATCTCAAAAACTATATAAGATATCAACATGAAACTTCATGGGTGTGTAGAAATCAATGGGAAGAAGTGCCTTGCATAAAACCCATAACCCTTAAAAAAAAGTAAGAGTTATTACCCTTTGTTGGTTTTTGTATGATGTAACTTTTCAGGGCTATATCTCAGATACGCCACAAGATTTCAACATGAAACTTAATGGGTGTATAGATATCAATGAGGAGAATTGCAATGCATACAAAAATTACCCTACCCCTAATTAAATATTTGAAAACAAAATTGAAGGGGGATATTAATTCAACGAAATTTGCTTGTTTCAGTTAAAAATGTCATATGTAATAGTTTTGAACGACTTTATGTGTAGTATAATCCTCCCTTATGCTTAGAAATGTGTCGTGTTCTGAGAAAACTGGGCAAAATGCTTGTGCGTAAAGTGTCATCCCAGATTAGCCTTTGCAGTCCGCACAGGCTAATCAGGGACGACACTTTCCGCATAAATTGTTTTTTTGCTAAGTAGAAACTTCATTAAAACAAAAAATGTCATAAAAGCAGAAATTGTCGTCCCTGATTAGCCTGTGCGGACTGCACAGGCTAATCTGGGATGACAATTTACGCACAATCATTTTGCCCAGTTTTCTCAGAACACGACACAAATACCTTTACAGAATACCCATATAATTTGTCTTCAGTGTGCAAACATGTTTGAATTAAGTAACAATAATAATAATATTGTTTCAAAAAAGGAAGAAATATACAAAACATGAATGCTAACGTTAAAAATGTCAACAATCTGCCATTTTTACTTGAAGATGCACATTATGTAAGCAGCATCCCTCTTGTTAATTGTTTATTAAATCGTGTTTTTGCCCCCCCCCCCCCCCCCCCCTTCAAAAAGCAATTGTAAATTTTTGTTTGTCCATCTGTCAGTAGGTTTGTCTGTATGTTTGTCAGTAGGTCTTTTTTTCCATACATTATTTGTTTCTTCGTGATATCTAAAGAACAATTTGATCTACAACCATGCAAATAAGTATGGTGTTTTCTTGTGAAAAAAGGAAGACACCTATCGATGTTTAGGTCAACCAGTCCAATGTCAAGGTCACAGATTGGATATACTTGGGTAAAAAGGAAGATGTCTATTGATTTTAATTTAAGGTCAAAAGTCAATGTCACATGGGTTTGTAGCTGGAGATTCGTTTTTGCACAATTATTTGAGAACACTTTGAGCTACCATCATGGAACTTAGTATAGTTGTAACATGGGAAGAAAAGATGGTGCTTTTTGATTTACTGTGTCAAAGTTCAAGGTCACATGAGCTTGTATCAAGATGTTGTTTTCTGCATGATATCTAGAGAACTCTTTGACCTTTGATCATCTAAATTGGCCTGCTGGTCACCTGGGAGGAAATTATTACTCCTACATATTTTTAGGTCAACGAGTCAAAGGTTATGGTCACATAGGCTTTTATCATGACATAGGTTTCCATGCAATATCTTAAGAATGCTTTGACCCGTGATCACCTAAATTACTATGCTGGTTGCTAGGGAGAAAATAAGGACACCCTTTGATTTTGAGGTCAATAGGTCAGAGGTCAAGGTCACATGTTCTTGTAAGATAATTGCTTGCACACAATATCTAGAGAATTCTTATGATCAAATCAGTATATAGCCCTTCTAATTTTAGAATTAAGAGATCAAATGTCAAGGGCACAGGGAAGACTTTTCTGTAAGTGTGGGGCATTCATGGTTTGCAAACATATCTTTTTCCTTACCAGTGTGGTAATTTGTTGATATTATATTATTTTTTTTGATAAAAAGTGAAATCAATTAGTGATATTAATATTTGGTCATTTGTTAAAATCTATCATGTGCAGTGTGTTAGTACGTGTAATAAAATTATATCACCTATTGAAGATTATTGTCCGTACTAAATTTTTTATTGCAAACGGAAAAAAAAACTCCTTTCTGTTCTATATACAATTTAATACTTTTTTAACATAGTTTAAATAAGTCACTGCCCTTTTTTACAATTTGGCATTTTTAAGTGAACCTTTTTTTACCCAAACATGTGGTAAGAAGTTCTCTCCTTCACTGCCACTTTGCCAAATCCTCAAGGGAAGCAACTCTTAGCTGTTGTATGCTGAACTTCTCACTTATCTCCCTTGTTTTTACAGCATAAAGCAAGCTGACGAGGTAAAATTCACTTCATGAACTGTACTCAAAATTATTTGCGCATGAGTTTCTGTTGCTGTTGTATGCTTGAAAATTCAGTTTATGCAAATGGATCTGGGTCATTTAATTTGTTGTTGTTGGCAATGTTTTCTCACAACAAATTGTCACTTACTATGTGTTGTTTGCAAAAAAATCTCCAAATATCATTCAAAGATCTGTAATATATAATATTAATCAAACATTTGAAAACAAAAAAATCAACCATAAATTTATTTTTTAAACTATTCAATTACAAAAAATATTTTTAAATTCAGTTTGATAATTATTATTACAACTATTTAGGTTTAATGCTTAATTAGTCTTTTGTAACAGAATCAAAAGTCATAAAAATGGTGTTATTTTCAAATTTCTATTATATATATAATTGTTCTAAGCCTATGTCTGTCATTAACTGTTTTTCCACGAATAATATGTCATGATATGCAAAGTGGTCTCATACTTTTTACATTATTAGAAAGGCACGATAATTTTCTACATAAATATTACTTTTTGATAAAACATTGCCAAAACTTGCATTTGTGTACATATAACCAGTTGCTACATATTTATTGTTTGTAAATATTACGCATGATTTACTGTACAAAATATTATATTGTTTATTTTATCTATGTACCAGTACATAATGTAATCAAGTAATGAACTTGAAAAAGTTTCATATGATGTATCTATATAATTGTCAGATACTGTTGTTTTACATTCAATTACTGGCATTTACATATCATCACTGTTGTTAAGCCCACTTGCCGAAAGCTTGGCCTAGCTGTCACAATTAATGGTTGAATGTATCTGCAAACATGTGTGACTGTGCGCATTTGTCTGTCTAATATTTGTGGACTGTACCTCAGTCATTTATCATGCAATTTTAGAATAACCTATTCCAAATGCTCATCACAAGAAGGCACATGTTAGATTAAACCTATTTATTTTAGCTCAATTGCAACAAAAGCCTAAGGTTTATTTAAAACGCTCTCGAGTCCATTTCCTGGGACTAGAACCAGTACTTGGTGTCTATGGGGCTGATCTAAAGAACACTCCCACAGTGGGGATCGAACCCGTGACCTACCGGTCGCTAGGCGGACACCATATTCACTACGACATGACCACAGCACATGTTTCACATAACAGCGGCATTTTTCACAAAGGTCAGGTAAAACTAGAGGTCAAAGGTCAAATTTGGTCATATTACACCAGGTGCAGACATCATCATTCATTATTTAAACATTAAAATAGCCTACCAAAAATGTCTGCCATTAGGAGACGATGTGTTGCTTGTAAGACCATGTCCCTGCCTCTATAACTCAAGATCACAATAAGATGTCAAAGGTCAAGTCTAAACTATAATTAATATCATTAATCATGACCTTTTAAAATGACCATATGAAGATGGTGTGTTGCCAGTAAAACCTGTCTCTTTAGCTCAAGGGTCAAGGTCACAATAATAGAAGTCAAATATCCAACTTGTGCATTTAACAGCCTAAACATCAAAGGAATTGCATCATTCATCATGCAATTTTAAAAAAGCACTTAGAGGTCAGAGGTCAAACATGGGCCTGGTGCATCTTGTTATATGTGTCGCGTTCTGAGAAAACTGGGCATAATGCTTGTGCGTAAAGTGTCATCCCAGATAAGTCTGTGCAGTCCGCACAGGCTAATCCAGGAGGACACTTTCCGCCTAAACTGGATTTTTGCTAAGAAGGGACATCATTTAAACCAAAACAAAAATTCCATAAAAATGGAAATTGTCGTCCCTGATTAGCAGGCTAATCTGGGACGACACTTTACGCTCATGCATTTTGCCCAGTTTTCTCCGAACGCAACACAAATTATTACAAGCATTCATGACAAGTTAGTTGCCAACAGGCCTCTGGTTTTGATATGTAAACCACAAGTGTCCTGATTATGGTGGACATTTTTGACAGTCACATGTTATCAGCATTTACAGTTGCTTTGTGTTTGTGAACTCTGTAGATCATACCGGTAACTATTTTATCTCTTTTGTAGAACAAATTATAACTCTTTATGTGCAAACATCCTGTTATTTTCATATTCGTTGGATGGTTCTTGTTCCTGTTATTCAATGCTAAATATTTATGTTATTCAGTTAAATGTTGTTTATGTGTTTATAGGTGAAAGGTAATAATATCATTCAAGTTTGACTTGCATTTTGTTTCCTTTCTTCAACAGGGTTCATAATTATATTCTACAAACTTGATGTTTTTGTTACATCTTAAAAATCACCTTCTTAGTATGTTGCCCATTAAGAAAAAGTGCCAATGGGCTGAAGAATTGTCAACTTTATATGATGCGCCATTTACAACAAACCTTTCTAGGAATCAACCTTTTTTGACACTTACGTAACATTGAATCGGCATTTTAAGTTTGTTGTTTGTCTACATGTTCAGAGAACAAGCTGTGTATCCTCTTCTTCATATTTTAATGCTTTCTTAGTATTTATATTTGTAGTAAAAGCTTTAACCCTTTGCATGCTGGGAAATTTGTCGTCTGCTTAAATGCCGTCTGCTGAATTTCTAAAATTAGCATTTTCTTTGATTTTTTCTAAGACCACTATCAGAATAGCAAACAGTTTGGATCCTGATGAGACGCCACGTTCTGTGGCGTCTCATCTGGATCCAAACTGTTTGCAAAGGCCTTCAAAATCCGGTTCCAGCGCTCAAGGGTTAATAATGCTAACAATCTATGGTAACCATTAATAAACAAAAAACCAACAAATTGTAAACCAGTTAACATTTAGTTAATGCTCTGTCTCTTAGCTCACCAGAACACAAAGTGTTTAAGGGTGGGCTATTGTTGGCACTGACCTTCAGTTAAAAGGGTTTTAGTACCATCTTTGGCAATCTGAATTTCTGGTCAAAACCATGCTTTTTTTTAGCTGGAATTCAAAATAGCGTTTATTCAGGTTACTATGACACTTTCCAAACATAAGACAGTTTACATATTTACAATAAAATCACACATATCTCGACATTTAAATAGAAATTGTGATGTCACACATTCTTATGTTGTCACAATTTTATCCATGTTTTAGAGATTTAGAGAAGTTCATATTAGGCTCATTGGCATCTATCAATCAAGCATGATTCTCTTAACCCTTTGAGCGCTGGAACCGAATTTTAAAGGCCTTTGCAAACAGTTTGGATCCAGATGAGACGCCACAGAACGTGGCGTCTCATCAGGATCCAAACTGTTTGCTATTCTGATAGTATTCTTTGAAAAAAAATCGAAGAAAATGCTTATTTTACAAATTCAGCAGACAACATTTTAGCAGACGACAAATTTCCCAGCATGCAAAGGGTTAAAAAGATAAGGTCAAACATGGAGCATGATGCAGGATTTTTTAAATATATATTGCTTGTTTCTTAAAACATTTAGGTCAATCATGGAGCATGATGCACAATTTTTCAAATATAATGCTTGTTTCTTTGTTNTCACAATGGAAATCGTCGTGAAATTCAGGCAGACGTGATATTGAAGGGGACCAAGCAGCAGCCTTTAACTCCTAAAGTGGTTGTGAACGGAAACCATTCAAGGTCACCAGTAAGGGCAAGGTCACCAGAGGTGGCCTATGATATAAATAGATCAAAGGGAGAATACTCAAAGGGGGCAAGTAGGCCCAAGTCACCTAACCTGACTTTCATCAGAAAGCAGAACTTACAAACAGGTATGATAGATCTTTTTACTCTTAGATTCTTATGATGACATGATGATATTATTATATTATAATTTAATTTAGGGTATATTTTGGTATTCACATGCTTAATAATTGCTCAGCCCTTTCCCACTCAGAGGCAAAGTAACATGACTATATGCAACAGCAATAAACCAGAACAGCCTGCCAGTAACTGGCTGTCTGTTAACCCTTTGAGCGCTGGAACCGGATTTTGAAGGCCTTTGCAAACAGTTTAGATCCAGATGAGACGCCACAGAACGTGGCGTCTCATCAGGATCCAAACTGTTTGCTATTCTGATAGTATTCTTTGAAAAAAAATCAAAAAAAATGCTTATTTTAGAAATTTAGCAGACAACATTTTAGCAGACGACAAATTTCCCAGCATGCAAAGGGTTAAGGTTTTATGCTGTGTGCTGCTCATCAGTACCTTAGGGTTGGATCTGAAGCCTTTAAAACTTGAATCTTGTAAGAAAGGCCTTAAATTTAATTTCATATTCTAAGGGACTACACACGCATCAAAATGCATATCTAGGCGGTAAAGGGTTGAATCTTTTATTGTTGTTCCCAACCCTTTTGAAGGTGGATGCATAGATAGAAGTCACTCTGTTGGTCAGGGTTTCTCTGTTGGTTGGTCAATTGGTCAGTCCAGATAAGTTTATGGAGCGAAATACTTACAGCATTTCTCAAACTTGAATTGAAACTTGAAATAATTGTCATCACCATGAACTTTATTCATTCTCAGTGATCCACACATTCTAAAGCAGGCTTTTCCCATGGCGGTTTTAGCACTGCGACACCACTGTGCATTTTCTGATCACAGTTATTTAGCACTTGAAATTTTCACAAGCGTTTGCAAGCTCTGATCCGATTATTGTTTGCATTCTGCTTAGGACCAATCAAATCAGCTGTTTGTGTATAGGCACTTACACAAGACATGTGTGGGATTAATGGCTTGTTATCCCCTACCAGTTTCACCGGAGGGGACTAATGGTTTGCGCCCGCTCTGTGTGTGTGTCAGTCAGTCTGTCTGTCAGTCCGTCACACTTTTCTGGATCCTGCGATAACTTTTAAAGTTCTTCATATTTTTCATGAAATTATGCACATCATTTCATTTTGTTCCTACGTCAAAATTTTGGTTGCTATGGCAACAAATATATATATATATATATATATATAAAAAATCTGACAATGGTTGAGTCGGTAGGGGATATCATTGCTTGGCAATAGTCTTGTTTTATACTGAAATTGAGTCTGGTTCAAATTATAGCGCGTTTATTTTACATCACATTCATACTTGTTTACTGCGACAAAAAAAACGGACTTGCCCAACATAAAAAAATAAAGTTTTGAATCTTTAAATTTTACATGATCGATGCTAGCTTTGAATCAATTCTTCTATATAAAATCAATTCTTCCCCATATAATCTGATCAGCTCTCAGGCAGCCGTTAACATATCGATGTGGAGTTGTATACAATAACCGTTCTTGTCACAGATCAATATTACCTATCTCAACAACCATAGTGCTGTCGAAACAGCATAAACAATTAGTTTATAATTTGGAGAAAATCAAAAGTTTGCCATATTTTGTAACATGCACTACAAATTGTCAAACCATAAGTGGCGTGTTCTGAGAAAACTGGAAAATGCTTGTGCGTAAAGTGTCATCCCAGATTAGCCTGTGCAGTCTGCACAGGCTAATCCGGGACGACACTTTCCACCTAAACTGGATTTTCGCTAAGAAGAGACATCATTTAAACCAAAAATTCCATAAAAGCGGAAATTGTCGTCCCTGATTAGCCTGTGCGGACTGCACAGGCTAATCTGGGATGGCAATTTAAGCACAAGCATTTTGACCAGTTTTGTCAGAACACGTCACAATTGTCAAACCATAAGTTAGATCTCAAGGTTCTAATTTCTGCTAAGTTTTTATTCAGCAATCAAATATTAAAGGCTAGGCTTTCCACGAGGATGATGCGACGTTGTACATAAAGGATTGCTTTATCACCCTTTTAATCTGAACAAAGGATTTTCACAAAAGACGCGTTTTGGATTACTAATTTAATTATACGCAGTTGAAAATACTTGCATGTAATAATGTCTTATTGTACAGAACAATATTTAAGATATGGATGCAAGACTTGATTCAACAACAAAAAGGTAGGTCAATATTGTGTTTTGAGATCTAACTGTGCTTATGCATACTTATATATAAACATGAATTACCTGAAACGGGATCTGTGGGTCCCGGGAACAGCGATTTATGGGATCCTTGGTTTATACGAATTTCAGGAAATAAATTACCTATACAAAAAAAAGAAAAAAAGATGTGGTTAAATAGCCCTGAAGTTGTGTATTTCAATTTAGTTCATGTTCCGCTTCTGCATCAACTGCCTGAACAAATTCCTGGAGAAAGGCCTTGCTCTTTAACATATCTGACAAAGCGGTTCAGTGGTTTTAGTCACGTTCTAGTTAAAATGAATGCTTTGTATTTTTAGCTCGGCTGTTTTCGAAGAAAACCCGAGGTATTGTCATAGCCAGCATCCGCGGCATCCGAAAACTTTAAACATTGGCCATAACTTTTGAAGATAGCAACTTGATATTTGGCATGCATGTGTATCTCATGGAGCTGCATATTTTGAGTGTTGAAAGGTCAAGGTCATCCTTCAAGGTCAAAGGTAAAAAAAAAAAAACCCAAGCACCCACAGCCGAGCGTTGGCACCCGCTATGCGGTGCTTTTGTTCAGAAATGATTCTCTATTTAAAAGTTGCTAAAGGCCATGTTAAGATTATAAAAAAAAATAATAGTTTTATGGTGTATTACATAAAACATTGCACAGTGTATTGTTTTGAGACATGTAAATGAGTTTTATGCAATACATTTGGCATACTTTTCCCTACGGTTCAAGAACAGTTAAATGTAGAAAAAAATATGCAGGTTATAAATTTCTGAATTTGTTCAAATATGGTCAATTTCCACTTTCACAGAAAATTACAAAATCTTGCGAGAGACCTAACATTTCTAGTAGATCTAAAACATTTAATTCATATTTACTCAGAATTCTTATTTTCATAAACCATAGAATATATGATATAAATTGCCTTTGTTCGCTATAAACATCATCATGCAACAGTTTCTTTCCGATCAATATTTCCCATATTTGTGTACGTTTCCACCTGCATTGTAAGAGATATAAACTTGATAAAACTGGTATCATCTTCATACGTCTGTCAACAATGATACCATGGGGATTCTTATCTGAATTCTGTGACAGTCAGGCGATATCAGGTCTGCCATTTGTTTTCAGGTAAACATCGATGTTAAATTGAATTTAATTAATTAACCCATTTATGCCTAGTGGACTCTCCCATCCTTCTAAATTGGATCAATTCATTTCCAAAATTAGGGATGTCTAGTATATTTATTTCTTGATTTAGAATATTTCTTACAGAAATTCCTTTAAGTAAACATCGCAGACCCTGATGAGACGCCGCATCATGTGGCATCTCATCTGGGTCTACGCTGTTTGCCAAGGCCTTTTTTTCTAGACGCTAGGCATAAGTGAGTTAAATTGAATTTAATTCCATCCCTTTTTGTTGTTTTTCCGTTTTCAGGTAAATGTCAATGTTATATTCAATTTCATTCCTTACTGTTTTGCTGTTTTTCCTGCCAAATTACTAGTTTAGATGTACATGTATAGCTTTTACTTAAAGAAAAAACATTTTGTTTACTTTCTGTTGCATGTAAATGAAACTTCTGGTCTTCTGAAATTCACTGGTGTCGCATAGTTAAAGGATGATTTAATTTGTTAATATACATTCATTGACAGGTTAGTTTTGCATTTTAAATGTTTTCAAATAATTTCTCTCCAATATTCTTTTCCACTCCTGTTGGTTTCTCCTTGCAATACATTTACAGTTTTCTTTGAAGTGGAATTTCAATAACAAAGGACAGGCAATATCTTTGCCTAATGCTACACAAACTGCTCAGCAAGTGTTTAAAGCCACTGTTTCACTTGAATTGTGGTCAACTGTAATTAAGTACAGAGCCAGTCAAACTCAATTTGCTTCGGTCACATGATGGGTGTGATAATTTTTTGGGGCCAGATCACTGTGATACGTGACAGCGCCAAAATGACTTTTGGCTTTACTGTAGTTAACAGATAAATTCCAGATTTATTGATAATTTAATGTAAAATAACTTGATTTAAATATTTCTAAAATGTTATTATACATTATGTCTCTTTGAAATGTTTTTTGTTTATGTTTAAATGTTTACTTTTTCTTTATTTTTATTTTATTACCCCAACCCTCCTGCAATTTATAGTGAATTTGAATATAAGTACACCTTTAAAGGCATGCACAATTTCAATTTTAAATTTATCAACTGTCTCATTGGAAAGGAGGAAACACCAGGTGTTGGGTGTTGGGAACGAAGATAAATTCCTGAAAGCTATTGATATTGCATTAGATTATTTACGCTATTTGTGACAAATTGATAGCTTTAATGCTTTAATGCAGAGTAAATTATTGCATCATTTTATGCTAAAGGACTTTATTTAACAAGACCAAAAAAATAATGTATTTGGAAGGATAATTAAATTATAATTACAAGTGCTGGAAATTGAGGATGGAATACGAAATGTCTGCATTTGAAAGTGATTATGGTATTAATTGTTATGCTGGTTACTTCCTATTGAAATTAAAGATGCATATTTTTAAGATTTATAGAAAATATTTTTCAAATCAACTTATGCCAAAATTATTTATCATAAGTTTCTATTTCGTCTGTTTCAGGTGGTTAAAAATGGCATTCAATTACTTAATTAAAATACTAAAAGAATAGAATGCAAAATAATTATCATAGCTTATTAAGAAAACATTGGTAAAATTAAAGCGACAAAAATTGTTTTCCATGTAACTGCTTCCCTGGTCTTTTTCATTTTAACAATAACAAATATAATAATTATATAATAAAAAAACGGAAGAAACAAAAGTTGTTAAATATTATTTGCGCATGCTTTTGTGTGTGTCACCTGTTATACCTTGTTTGTACAGCTTATGAAAAAAACATGTAAGCTTACGTCATTTTGTATTTGAAATTTTTCCATGATTTTCATTCTTCCACTCACTCAGCATGTGTTTAAGTCTATAATTGCAAAAAACAACCATAGCAAACTTACGATAAATTATGCAACAAACATCCTATTTCAGATGATAGCTTTATACCCAGGCTAGATCTGGGTGACAGTGGAGTTCTTACAGATGTTACAAGCCCCAGTTACGAATCCAGACGGAAATTTAGCTTGAGCGATAGCGAGACCGATGCCTCCCATAGCTCCTTGTCGCAGCTAGATGATGCCATAGCCTTTGCTGAAAAAACAGTTGCTAAAGAGGAGAAAAAGAATTATGAACTAGTAGTAAAAAAGATGGAGAGAGCAAATGTTGGTAATGAAGGGGAAGGTGAAAAATTTAGGCCAAAGGTTCAGAATTTAACGACAGTCAAAGTGGATAGTGTGAGTCATCAGGCAAAGAAAGGTGTGACATTTAGTGCAGCTTTTGAGCTTATAAATGACACTGATGAAGCTGTCTATGATGATGCCTTTTCCAAACTGCCTGGAACCCGTAGCCATGGTCACGAGAAAGGAAATGTCAAGACTCAAACGAAAGCGTTTGAAAATGGAGGCATTAAAGGCGGTCTGCATGGCTCTGGGACCAACATGGCGAATACAACAGGTCACTTTTCTAGGACAGCATTGGCGGAAGATGGGTCTGTATTTATTAGTATTGATAGTTCTGGTACCCAGCCTAATGTAGCACTCATTGGGAACCAGTCCACTGTCCTGTCAGGCAATGTCGGTAACCAATCACAACCCTCCTATGTCAATTCCATTGGTCGTCCGGAATTGTTGCCTGCTCCCCTTCCCCATTCGTTCAGTTCCAGCTCCCACCCTTCAATCAAGCACGGTTATCTGACGACAATCATAACCGTTGATGAACACAGACGTGGCGGCAATGGCCAGAACTTTCGAGATGATGCCACTGATTATGTCCCTCCAGCTCCACCACTATCAACAATTCCTACACGACGGAATGTTACAGACACTGCTGAAGCATCAAGGCCTACAGCTTTGCAAAAGCAACCTGTATCCGACCACTTTTCACCGGCTTCAAAATCTGGTTCTAATCCTTCCAATATCCAAACCAAATTCAATTATGTGGAAAATCCATCGAGGCATATGGATTCATCTCCTAAGCATCCAGATTTAGAAAATGATGTATATGAAAACACAAAAGACCAGTCTAAACCTCAACTTCTTGTTGCCCCTCCACCACCTCCACCACCATTACCTCCTTCGTTGGTAAATGGGAACCAGCTGATGGGCAACATTACCCAGAATGCATCAGCAGCTTCCCTCCCTGCTAGGTTTGTTTATGGCAACAAATGGCACTGAATATATGCCAACAAAATGTTCATTTTTTTTTTACTATTGTTTAATACCTGTGATTATTCATTTGGTTATGCTCAAGCCATTCGCTTAATGATGAGGATCGAGTTTAATGAGTTATATATTCATATCCAGCGATGGTCTTGCCCGAGAGTCTATGAAATCACAAACTTAGTGGCAACTTAAAAATATATACAAATGATAGAAGAAGTTATAATATTTTTGAATGCAACTGGCTAAAATGCATTATTGAGGTTATAGAATGAAAAGTTTCATGGTCAATAAAGGCAAGGTTTTCTCCAAAGTGCAAAACTCTCCTGCATTGCACGCCATCATCTGATACTGTTTCCTATTAAGGGCAAATTTAAGAAAATTTGAACAAACTGGGCTATGCAGTAGTCAAGAAACACAATCTGGTGAATAGTTTATTTCACCAAGTTATTTGCGTAATATTTCAATGTTGCAAGAGCACAGTGGTTTATTTTCTATATATTCAATGCCATTTTGTTGCTATGATTCCCTTCTGCTTATACTGCCCTGTGATATGTGGTGTACTGTGTCATATGTGTCGTGTTCTGAGAAAACTGGGCAAAATGCATGTGCGTAAATTGTCATCCCAGATTAGCCTGTGCAGTCCGCACAGGCTAATCAGGGAGGACACTTTCCGCCTAAATTGGATTTTAGCTATGAAGAGACTTCATTTGAACGAAAAATGTCATAAAAAAAAATCTGGGATGACAATTTACGCACTAGCATTATGCCCAGTTTTCTCAGAACACAACACATTTTGGGATGCATGATGTAAATGTACTTTGTCTGTGAACATGGAAGGCTGGTTTGCTGTGCTTTTTGCAAATTGACAATTTGCTGGTCGTTAAAAAAAAGCTGTACTATTCTTACTCAAAGTAGAAGAGTATTTAACTGCGCTCGTCTATAAGACATTGTGTCTTTTTTAAGCTCTCTTTTCTGTCGTCCTAATCGTCAAATGTTATTTGCGTTATGCTTTTTTCCAATTGTTAAATTATAACTGAATATCCTCAAACTATTTAGCAACATAAACTGTTTTCCTCAACTTGCTTTATGCTAATTATAACTGATAATCACTAAAATAATAACCATTAGACATTTTTGCATATTGGTAGTAAGCAGTTTAATTGTCAATTTAGCTATTTGCATGGTGCTCCCACCTTCAAGTTCTAAGAATATGTGTCTTGTTCTGAGAAAACTGGGCAAAATGCTTGTGCATAAAGTGTCATCCCAGATTAGCCTGTGCAGTCCGCACAGGCTAATCCGGGACAACACTTTCCGCCCTAACTGGATTTTCGCTAAGAAGAGACATCATTTAAACGAAAAATTCCATAAAGCGGAAATTGTCGTCCCTGATTAGACTGTGCGGACTGCACAGGCTAATCTGGGATGACAATTTACGCACAAGCAATTTGCTCAGTTTTATCAGAACACGCCACATAAACCCTCATAACGTTCAGCAGAGGAGGGAAATTTCCCAATACAAATGATTTGGGTATTCACTAAGTTGATAATTTTTATATTATTTTTTGCATTTCGCTTTCCGATCGGGAAATAAAACAGTATTTTTCAATAGTGTTGCTAAAATTTGCCGGTGCTAATGGAAAGTATAAATTAAGATAAATTAAAAAAAAGTGCATTTTGTGTACAAAGATCATTTATAAAAATGAATATCATTCAGAACTTTTTTTAATGTGCCATCTTAACTGTGTCTTAAGTAAATGGTGTTCACACAAAATACCAGTACAACATTAAGTGACTTGGACTCTGTCTCCCAATTTGAAGTCAAAGTACCCATTAGGGAAGGAAAATGCTAAAAATAGTAGCTATGGGGAATTATCCCCAAATTCACCCCTCGGGGAATTTTTTCCCCACTGTTTATTCGGTGCATGCCGTTCTTTAAACTAGGCAAATATTGTTATCCTGAACTTCTTGAAATAGGCCTGATAATCATTATACATGTATATCATTGATCAGGTCAGTATTCAGTATTTCTAGACCTACACAATTTATTTTGAATTTGGTTGTTTTGGGTCAAAGACTTAGCATATGTGGGTTGCTTTTTTAATGGATGTGAAATTGTTTTCTGACCTTATGACAGACTTGTATTCATATAAAGTCTTAAACAGGAATTAGTATACAACTTACCTAATATTGTAGTTAGGTCATTAAAATAACCTTCTCTACCTCCATATGTTGGAACATTGGTTAAATATTATCATATTTTTAAATAACGTTTTATTCTAGCGTTAATATTATTCAGGTATAGACTTATATTCACTCAAATTACAAATTATTGAAGAAGGTTATTTTTCATTGTTTTAGGCCTACAGCATTATTAACTCCAGAAATGATGCAAGCCCAGTATGGGGCTCTGAGCCCCACCAAGACCCGGGCTGCCATTGACAACATCGCCAAATCAGACTTTATAAGTGAACTGAAAGAGGCCACGAAAGGGGGTGCCCTAAAAAAGAAAACTACACGACTGGAAGATAAATTGTCACCTACCCCGATAACAGTTTTCTCTGCCGGGCAGAAAACAGACATTTTGAATGGTGGTGCGTCACATGAAACGGTGAGATGTGTTCTTTTTTCTCTCTGCATTTTTATTTCAGTTGCTTGTGCAAATTTTTATTTAGAAAAACACTATTTTTTCCTGACACATGGTACGAGCATTTACTAATTAATACACATTTTACACTGTTACAAATCATTGTGTGCAATACTGCTATTTGTTAAAATAAGTTTGTTAAAGAAATTAGCGATGAAAGATATATTCCTTCACTTAGTCATGTCAATCAGAGGCTGACCAGGTACAAAGTGTAATTTTCTACTAGACTTTTCTGTCTAACAGTGCAATGCAGGCATTCCTATATACCATAATGCATATCAATCAGTGCAATGCAGGCATTCCTATATACCTTAATGCATATCAATCAGTGCAATCCAGGCATTCCTATATACCTTAATGCATATCAATCAGTGCAATCCAGGCATTCCTATATACCTTAATGCATATCAATCACATCTTAATTGTGTTGTCATAAATATCTTAAAATTTATTCACTGTAAAGTGTCCAGAGCACAGATTAACCCATTTATGCCGAGTGGACTCTCCAATCCTTCTAAATCGGATCAATTAATTTCCAAAATTAGGGATGTCTAGTATATATTTATTTCTATTTTTAGAAAATTTCTTACAGAAATTCCTTTAAGCAAACAGTTCAGACCCTGATGAGACGCCGCATCATGCGGCGTCTCATCTGGGTCTACGCTGTTTGCCAAGGCCTTTTTTCTAGACGCTAGGCATGAATGGGTTAAATATTTACTTGCATGTAACCTCTTTAAAGGAGCCAAAGATGGAGCTGAAAGGAGAATGGGACCCAAAGAATTTTATTGACCAGGTGCCCAACAGAGGTGATCTTCCAGCATGGAAGATACAGCTGGCCGCCAAACAGATTGCTGAGAAGGCTATGAAGGAAACACTGGAGAAGAGAAAAGTGAGTGAGAGGGAAAAAGGTCATACAAAGGTCCCTAATAGTTTCATAATTAACGGTGGCGAATTGTCAAATTATTTACTATAGTAGATTTAAAAAAATTATCTTTTGGCAACTTGTCTGTAATGCAATGTTTAGTAAATTCTGATAGTGAATTGTACGCATATGAATTACTGAACATGCAGGTATTGGTGCAACTATGCCATGATGATCATGTTATAACATTTAGAATACAGACATTTCAGGAAATTTAATAACATTTATTTTATGTTATATGCAGATGGCAATTCAGCAATTATATTTCACTAACGACCTTTTACTGTTTTTTGAATATTCATTTTAACATAAAAGAGACAATTGGGCCCATCAACAGAGGTTCAACTATAATTTGTAGCTGATTTATGTAAAAGACAATGACATTGACCTGATTTATAACTTGACCTTGGACCAAAATATCTGCATGATAACAGGTGTTGGTTATATTATATTTGTGATTAAAAGATAATTCTCTGCTTTTTGTTTGAGGAAAAATAAATTATGGCATATTGAAGTTAAAGAAATTATAATATAATGTATAGCTCTCTTATATCTTCATCGTTTTTGACCTTTGACCTATAAAAAGATTGTTGGTTAAAGATACTCTAAATTAAAAATAATTATCAGCTAATAAAGTGTGATGTAACCATGATATAAGTCATTTATGCTTCCATCAAAATTCACAATTCATTGGCAAATATGCATGTTGACCCTAACATAATTAATTGACCTTTGACCTATATATCAGGTAGAGGAGAGGGAATCAAGGTTTAAGGACATGCCTGCATGGAAGAGGGCCATTGTGGAAAGAAAAGAGGCTGAAGCGAGGTACACATTCAATTTACGCCTTAACTGGCTTTTTTTCTAAGAAATTATTTTCTTGCAATGAAAAAATAGTATAAAAGAGGAAAGTGTCGTCACTGATTAGCCTGTGCGGACTGCACAGGCTAATCTGGGAAGATATTTTACGCACATGCATTAAACCCCTTTTCACACAGCGAGATACAAATAAAATTATTTGTTCATCTGTCCAAAACTCATTTCGAGGTATTTGAGTGTTTAGTTTCAGTAAAACATAGACCTAATTTCCTATTTGAACATATGCCTAGGAAAATTGCTTGAACATTAAATTTTGTTCACACCACAAGCCTTAAAGGCGTTTAAGCTATTGTACCATTTATGTTTGTTTGAGATATTGGCATATCAGTCAGAATTATAGCTATGAATTTAAAATAATTAAATAGTTATTTCCCATATATATAGTTAACAGACACAGAACGTCTGTTTATGTATTTAAAAAAAATAACTCATCTGCCAAAAGTAGTTATTCAAATTAATTACAAAGTAAAAGGGAGCATGGAATGGAATTTACAAAACCACTCTTATCTGAGGTTGCACTATTACATGTTTATTGAGTAAGAAAATTGTATAAAGAATTCTAAATTGTGTTTCATATTATGGACTTCAAGCTTATGGAAAAAATAAAAGAAATGGACCTGAATATGGATGTTTGTTTTCAAAAAAGTGTTAACATACATGGTTTTCTTTGCTTCAATTTAAAATGGTTTTAGTTGATTTCAGCAATAATTTATTCTAAACATGGTGCTGAAAATTTGATATTAATGATAACGAATGACATAACATTAATTTTACCGTTACTTGTTGTTTTTTTTTTTTAATTTACCAGAACATGATAATGATTATTTCAACTGGAAATAATCCTTCTCAGCAAGGCTTATTGATTAGCCGTAAAACTCTCTTAACCCTTTGCATGCTGGGAAATTTGTCGTCTGCTAAAATGTCGTCTGCTGAATTTCTAAAATCATTGTTTTCTTCACTTTTTTTCAAAGACCACTATCAGAATAGCAAACAGTTTGGATCCTGATGAGACGCCACGTTCTGTGGCGTCTCATCTGGATCCAAACTGTTTGCAAAGGCCTTCAAAATCAGGTTCCAGCGCTCAAAGGGTTAAACTTGTGTACTATACATTGAGCATCGTTATGCAAAAATGGGTCCTATCTCATATGCAGCCAGTGTAGCTACAGACCAGCATGCACATCTGTACAGTCTGGTCAGGAGCTTCCCTGTCAGCTATAAAGTTACGGAAGGTGTTGTGGTCTCTTGAGCGGACATTGAAACTCCGGATGAGATTATGCAAATGTGCAGGCTAGTCTGTAGCTACTTTGGCCACATATGGCATAAGACCCATTTTCCCATGACGTGGCTCATATAATGTATGTTATAAATACAACCTTTAATAGTTCTAGTAATATATAAATTTAACCGGAATCAATCTTAAATCTTTATTAAGACTCCTTGTATTAAATCAGAGGTTAAAAATAAAATTGCTTTCACTACTTGAAGCCTATTTTATTGACCGGTTTCCATGGAACTTAAGAAACCTGAAATTAATGAGACGTAAGTTTATATTGAAATCTTCAGTAACATGAGCATAATAATCCTTGCAATTGCCATGGAAATTTGCGATTCATGCAATATTGCAGCTTCTGCTGAATGATTCAAATTACCGGTAGTCAATAAAACAATCTTTCACGTTTGATACAGAGCTATTGCATTTCTTGGAGTAAAATAAGTTTAAACATTCTCACTGAAAACTATTGTAATTTTTTCAAATTTTGTGATTAATATTAACTGGCCATTATTGTGACTGATTTGAACTTATTTAACTGTAATTATGAAGTAAACAATAGTTGTCCTCAGCTTTTTTAATTGTTTTACAAGCAGTTTGAGCGTTCAGAAAAGAAAAAGTATAAAAGGACCTTGTCACAGTATATCAACATTTTACTGCTTACTGATCAAGGTACAGATATGAACAATTTTAATGCAGTGTATTAAATAAGTGATATGTACAGAATGCATGAAATAGGATTATACAGACCACTGCAATTCTCATTTAAAAAAATGTTTTTCTGCAAAATATGCAAACATGATACCATTTTAAATTATAACAGTGTATAAGATCTATGTGCTTCGCAGTGAATTGTAGGGTAATAGGAGAACATTAACATTGAGTGTTGTCCAAACATTTTTCAGTTGGCTTAGTGGTGTGTACATATGCTCCCCTGGTACAGGTCTTACTTCCGCTGTATGTGAGTTTTGTTGGATGCCACTATATGGGACAAGTGGCATTTCCTTCGGGTCCTCTCCCCCTCCCCCCTCCCTCTCACCCACACACACACACCACAAGGCAACACAATTTGAATATATTTCAGTAAACCTTAAATAGCTGGAAATTGCAGCAATAATGAAAAATGTGTCCCAAATCTCTTGATTCTTGTAAGTTTATTAGGCAGGAGTGCTGGGACACGTACACTATGGATGCTCACATCAAGCATCTTCAGGCATGGAAAGATCTCATATCCCTCAACATACACACTCAACTTAAGTTGATCATTCACCCAAGAACATACAATTGAACCATGATCTGTGAAAATGGTGTTTAACACATGCGCATAAAGTATCATTCCAGATTAGCTTGAGCAGTCTGCACAGGCTTATCAGGGACAACNTAATGACGTCATTTCGTCAACAAAATGACGTCATTTCGTCAACAAAATGACGTCATTTCGTCAACAAAATGATGTCATTTCATCAACAAAATTACATCATTTCAATGTATTGAGGCACGCCACCGGAGAAAGGGTAACTTTTTAGCAAAAGGGAATCAGCTGTTAATTATTTTCTTGAAAAAGGGGCATAAAAGAAACAGAAAATGTGTTCATGTCAGTGTAAGATCGTTTGTTATATATTTCACTCATGATCATTCAAAAATAATATTTTCAATCCTGCACCATATATTTTCTATGATCACTCGTGAAATAACAAACAATCTTACACTGACATGAACAAATATCCTCTATTTCTTTGTTACAATTTAAGATTGATTTATGAAACAATTGATATTTTACTGGATGACATAACACATACTAGATTGCTGGAAATTTTCCTGAAGTGGTTATTTCAACTGCAAACAATATTTATTATCCTCAGCAATTTATCAGCTATGTAACTCTCTTTAACTCCTAAACTATATAATGCCATGATATGAAGCCAGTGTAGCTCCAGACCAGCCTGCGCATCCCCACACTTGACCAGCCTGCGCATCCCCACACTAGACCAGCCTGCCCATCCCCACACTCAGTTCATGAGCTTCCCTTGGCTATAAAGTTAGGCAAGGTATCGTGGTCTCTTCAGCAGACAGGATAGCACCTGACAAGACTGTACAGATGTGCAGGCTGGTAAGGAGCTACACTGTCTGCATATGACATAAGACCCATTATTGCATGACACTGTGTATTTGATGTATGTTACAAAAACAACCTTAAATACGTTTAGTATTAAATAAATTAAACAAGAACCAATCTTAAATCTTAAGACCCCTTGTACAAAATGAGAGGTTGAAAATAAAAAACGCTTTTTCTTCTTGAAGCCTCTTTTATTGACCAGTTTCCATGGAACTTAAGAAACCTGAAATTAATGAGACGTAAGTTTATATTGAAATCTTCAGTAACATGAGCATAATGTTCCTTGCAATTGCCATGGAAATTTGATGTCCATGCAATATTGCAGCTTCTGCTGAATGATTCAAATTACCAGTAGTCAATAAAACAATCTTTCCATGTTTGATACAGAGCTATTGCATTTCTTGGAGGAAAAAAAGATGTTTACGCAATTGCTTTAAATAGTTTTAATTCTCACTGAAAACTTCCTGTTAACGAAAATACCATCAAAGGGGAAAGTTTTGTCCCTGATAAGCCTGTGCGGACTTCACAGGCTAATCTGGGGCAACACTTAATGCACATGCATTTAACCCCGTTTTTCCAGAGCTGCTCATTTTATTTTTTTTTCTGAACCCTTTTGGGATAAATTCAATTTGACCAGTTTTGTGGCTGATTTAAACTAATTTGTAATGAACAAGAACACAAGTGCATTGTTCACAGGCTAATCAGGGAAGACACTATCCGCCTAAACTGCATTTTCGCAATGAAGAGACTTTCTTTAAACAAAACATTTTTTAAGAGAAAAGTGTCATCCCTGATTACCCATTTCCGACTGCACAGGCTAATCTTGGACAACACTTTACGCACATGCATCTTGCCCTTTTTTTTCCATAGCGATGCTCAATTATTACATTCTGTGCGTTTTCAGGACGGCAGAAGAGAAAAGACAGGCGGAGGAGCAACAGCGAGCACAGCATAACGTGAACAAGCGCGTGCCAAACGTGCAGGTCATGCCAAAACATGGCGACAAGTCCCTGGCGCCATGGCAACTAGAGCTGCAGCACAAGTAGTACACTGTGTTCCCAACAGGCTTCAACATTCATAGTGTACTCCTGGGCTGGACAAAAATCTGGGCCCAGTCTGAGCAAGGGTCATTAGACAAATTTAAGTTACGACTGAATTTTTAACTTACAACCTATAGACAAAATAGATGTGAGCCTTTCGCTGGGAAAACGGGGTTTAATGCATGTGTGTACAGTGCCGTCCCATATAAGCCTGTGCAGTCTGCATAGGCTAATCAGGGACAATATTTTCCGCCTAAAAAGGATTTTTGCTAAAAATAGACTTCCTTTAAACAAAAAATACCATAAAAGCGGAAAGTGTCATCCCTGATTAGCCTGTGTGGACTGCACAGGCTAATTTGGGACAACACTTAACTCACATGCATTAAGCCTCATTTTCACAGAGCACAACTCATATTATTCCTAAATAAAGGACATGCGAACGATTTTAAGGAAATAAAAAGACTAAATTAAATTAATTAACCATAGGTGATAATTCTACTTCAAAATTTGCATTGTTCATTGAATTTGTCGTACCATTGTTATTAAGATGGGCTTCAGGTGTTGAAATTGCAGAACTTTTCCTAGACCCCTTTTCATTTTTTTTCTGAAAGATAAACAACTCAAGTTTCTTATTTTATCAATAAAAAATATAATGAATTTTAAGATGTAAGTTAAAATACAAAACATCAATATTTGTTGTTTGATGGCTATAAATAACTTCAACACTGTTGGAAGCATAAACAATGGACACTTGATTACAATTACTTATACTGAGCTTACATTTATCTTTTATGAGAAACTTTTATCAAGCCAATGCATTAATATCAACACTTTAAAATTTTTTTTTTTTTTTTTTTTTTTTTTT
>VMBQ01005966.1:32994-61714 GCA_007657795.1 Dreissena rostriformis | reverse complement strand
TTCCTGTGTGTCTTCAACGAACGATATGTCTAATTACGTCACAAACTGACAATTACTGACAAGATATTTCTGAGCAGAGAAGCATGTACCGTACATGGCATAATAACAGAGTCGTTCCCAAAGATTGGCGAGACAATAAACAACGCCAGTTTGTTTAAAAACTTGTACAGCGGCCCATGAACACTCAGAACGAGACTATGCTAACCCCATTTCCAACACTTGTGGCTGTCCTAAGCGCGAACCCCACCTCCTATACCAGCGCAGTTACCATTCCCCGCCACAGAGGAGCATGTAATGGACTTACTACAATACCTTCTGAACAGGTACAAATCAAGTACATTTAACACATGTAAACACCAGGCTTTACCACTTATGACAGGACCACCAATGCAACTGATGGTGGACCATCAGGCTAAACCTGTAGCTTACCATACCCCTGTTCCTGTCCCTCTTCACTGGCAGGAAGAAGTTAAAGCCGGGCTGGATCAAGACGTGAGACTTGGGTTGATTGAGCCAGTACCTATCGGGGAACCCGTCACATGGTGTCATAGGATGGTCATCTGTGCAAAGAAAAATGACACACCCAGACGCACGGTAGATTTCCAGGCTTTAAATGCTCACGCTGTCCGAGAAACCCACCATACACAGGCTCCATTCCATCAAACGCGATCAGTCCCGCAAGGTTAAAAAAAGACTGTGTTTGATGCCTGGAATGGGTACCACAGTGTACCCTTCGTCCGGAAGACAAACATCTCACCACATTCAAAACACCGTGGGGAAGGTACCGATATCTCACTGCTCCACATGGTTATATAGCCTCTGAAGATGGCTACACACGGCGTTTCGAAGAGATTATCAGCGACATCCCTAAGAAGACAAAATATATTGATGACATCTTACTCTGGTCTGACAGTATCCAAGAAAGCTTCTTTCAGGCATGTAACTGGCTTGAAATTTGTGGACAAAACGGTATAACGCTTAATCCTGATAAGTTTGTCTTTGCTCAGGATAGTGTGGAATTTACTGGTTTTGAAATCACTTTGGACAGTGTTCGCCCATGTTTGAGATATATCCAAGCCATTCTCGACTTCCCAACACCCAAGAACATCACAGATGTACGCTCATGGTTCGGGCTTATCAACCAGGTTTCCTACGCGTTTAGTATGACAGACCGGATGCTCCCATTCCGTCAATTGTTAAAACCAAGTACACCATTTACATGGGATTCACATTTGGAGGATATATTCCAACGAGATTGAAAATGGTGTGCGCATATTTGATCCAAGTAAACCAACTTGCTTAACCACTGATTGGTCTAAAACAGGTATAGGGTTCTGGCTCTTTCAGATACATTGTGAATGTGCTAAGACTGAACCATTTTGCTGTGCCACTGGCTAGAAAACCACTTTAGTGGGGAGCAGATTTACTAGCGCCACCGAATCGCGATATGCACCGGTTAAGGGCAAAGCATTGTATATACCAGGTGCGAAACATCGAGCACCAGACGCCATCTCACGCAACCCAACTGGAGAAGCAGACTATTGTACTAATTGATGACGTGTCAGCAGTCTGTTTGGACAATGAATCCTACCTCTACTCTTCAGCTGTCAGCTCAGTTGAAAACATGAAATGTGTTACGTGGGACAAAGTGCGCATGGCTACATCAATTGACGAGAACATTAACCTATTAGTAGAGATCATCGAGGCAGGTGTCCAAGATACTCGTTCTGATCTCCCAACTTCCCTACAAAGCTTCTATGGGATAAGAGACCATTTATCTACGGTCGACGGTGTTGTTATTTACCAAGATCGACTGGTGATTCCCCCTTCTCTGAGACAGACTATATTAGCATCGCTTCATTCTGCACACCAAGGTGTCACATCGATGACATCCAGAGCGGAGCAATCAGTATTCTGGCCAGGAATCACAGCCGACATAATTGATATGAGGAAGAATTGTACACACTGCAAAAGAATGGCACCATCTCAACCGAATTCTCCCCCGACACCATTGGTGTACGCTGAATACCCGTTTCAATGCATATGCGCCGACTTCTTAGAATCACAAGGGTGTGAACTATCTTGTGATAATCGACAGATATTCAAACTGGCCGATCGTAGAACAATCTACAAACGGATCAACAGGTCTCATTGACAGTTTGAGAACAACGTTTGTCACTTTCGGAATACCAGATGAACTGGCATCAGATGGCGGCCCGGAATTAACCTCTCTGTCAATTCGGGATTTCTTAAAAAACTTGGGGAGTACACCATAGACTGTCATCTGTGGCATACCCTCACAGTAATTGTAGAGCGGGGGTTGGTGTCAAAACAGTAAAACAGATGCTCACTGAAAACACTGGACCAAATGGCGAGTTCAACACTGATGCTTTTCAACGGGCTTTCCTACACTCAAACTCATGTTACTTTCCAGTTTTATAATATATGCAATGACAGAAATCTTCAAAATCCCTTTGCAACACATGTTAATTCATAATTATGTAGACTTTACTTTTTTCGATTTTCTTTCATTATGATCGAATTGAGAAACAAGATCGAACACGCAACCTTGAATACCACCCAAAAAGTACATGGTCGGTACTGAAAATTAAAATAGCTGAAAATGTGCGTTGGCGCCACTTCCTGTCATTAGCGCCACCGCCTTGGCATTGGCTCCATCTCTTTTGGAAGAATGCAAAATTATTTATCAGATCGACAAGAAGCTAATGTGTTTGTGCATGCAACAACTTGTACATGTTCAAAGCAATGGTTTGATGTCGTAAGCGATTTAATTGGATGAAAATTTGCTCGTCACACAGGATTTTTTTTATCGATTTCTTTAAAACCTTCACCATGCCTCAACTTATAAAGTCATCACGTTTCCAAATTGGTTGTTATTGGTTGTTATTATATGTTTCTGTACATTTGTGGATGAATAAATGTTCGCTGAATCGCACTACATTGTCCGATTTTTAAAATAAGGAGAACTATGTTCAAAAGGCATATAAAACCTACTCACCCTGTATAATTATCCGTAAAATTTCAAAACGGTCCTTAGCGCCACCTTGGAAGTAGCCTTGGCTCATTTATAAATGCATCGCAAAACAAGTGATGTGTTTGTGAAACACTATGTCCCCTTTTGAGCGATTTTGACCCATATATTTGACCTTTGACCTGGAAGGATGACCTTGACCACTCACCACTCAAAATGTGCAGCTCCATGAGATACACATTCATGCCAAATATCAAGTTGCTATCTTCAATATTGCAAAAGTTATGGTCAATGTTAAAGTCTGTGCAAACAAACCAACAAACCAACAAACAAACAGACATTCAACTTGGAGTTCAGTCTTGGTACTTCAACCTCCACTGATACCACTGCAGCGGACACAACAGGGACGACACCTATGACAACACCGAGAACACCAACACCGAGAATGAGCCTGACAACGCCCTCGCTTACTTCGACCTCAGTCGAGATGGACCAACCCATGTGCAGGTCATTGTAGAAGACCCACTACCCAGTGCACCTCTGACAGATACCATCATAGAAGACGGAGATATTAGGTATGAGGTCGTGGAAGAGGGCACTGAGCGTCGAAAGGAGAAGTTGGTATCTTCTGATGGTTACACATACGTCCAGAAGCAGAAACCTACTGCCAGGAGCGTTCAATGGAGGTGTTCTGTTCGACGCCAGAACTTGAGGTGTTATGCCAGTGTTAATCAGCAGGGCGATATCTTCACTGCAGGAACCGTGAAGCACTGCCATCCGGCAGATGGACTCGCAAGCAAGAGGGTGACACTGAATAGAGATGTAAGTTTTATTGTATCTCAAATGTTATCTTTAACACTTATTTCTTACATGTCAGTAGTGTTATATATTTCTTTGCAGGTTAACACAGAATTCCTGAAAGAAGAATTTCTTGTTGGTGATGTCCGTGTAGATGAACAACGCCATTTGCTATTCGCCACCTCCAACAAGTTAGGACATCTGCAGAAGGCCAAACGATGGTTTCTGGATGGAACATTCAACGTTGTGAACAAACCCTTTGCCCAGCTGTTTAGCATCCACGCCTTTATGCGCAAGGACGACAGCATGAAACAGGTTCCACTACTCTTTGTGTTAATGTCCAAGCGAAGAAAACAAGACTACATTGCCGTGTTTGAGAAGGTCATAGAGATCCTTACTGAGGCGCCAGTAGTTGAAGGTTTCGTGATGGACTTCGAAGCTGGTAAGTTTAAAAAGAAAATGTCATGACATGCTGACTGAAATATGCAAGACTAGTGTAGTGAACTATATTAAGCTGAGTGCACTATCAAATGACTAACACATTATTAATGATCTCTTTTATGATTATAGTATACTATTATTTTATTACGATTTTTACAGAAGTCAATCATCTATAACCCATTTTTGTCATATAATGTATTTTCAGGACTGTGGCAAGCTCTGCGCACAGTATTTCGCGGCATGGACTTGAAGGGGTGCGCTTTCCACTGGGCACAAGCCGTATTAAGGAAAGTGAAAGACGTGGGTCTTCAGACGACGTACGAGCGACGAGAGGGTGTGCACGATCTGATCAGAAAGCTGTTGGCGCTTCCCTTCCTACCAGGACCACATATACCCAGGGCCTTCGACTGCCTTTGTGACAAGGCAGAGGGGAATACAGCTCAAATGAGGTCACTCTTTGAGTACGTCGAGAATCAGTTGATAGAGAGTACTCTTTGGTCGGAATCAGAGTGGTCGGTCTACAAACAGACCGTCAGGACTAACAATGACACCGAAGGTAAGTTGATTATCATTTTACACATTGCAACATAATGTATGTAGTAAATTAGGGACTTTTTAGATTTCCGCTATTATGTCTTTTTTGTTGTAGTCTGTGTTAGATGTGTTTATTAAGTGCACAATTTCATGAGTGATAGCTATTATATTTAAAACATAACATTATTTTTTTTAAGGGTGGCACCGCAGGCTCAACCACAAGGCTGGACGATCCAACCTCCAGCTCTACGTGCTGCTACCTTTGCTGCTGAGGGAAGGGAAGCTGGTGGACCTCCACTATCAAATGGTTTCAGAGGGTGCGCTCAGCAGACACAGACGGGCTGTGTATGTTGACATGGATGCCCGCATTGCTGAGTACTGGGACCGGTATGACAACAGGGACATCTCATGCGAAGAGTTCCTGATGCGTGTTGGTGAGATTTACTCACAGAAGGTTTAAACAGTGTTTCAGTGGAAACAGTAGTGTACTGTTAGTGTGTTTTTTGTAAGTTTATCTGTTGTGTTTGTTTCATGTAAATACTCTTGTATTATGTGTTGTGCTTGTATGTTGTGATTGTTTCATGTAAATACTCTTGTTATATGTGTTGTGTTTGTCTCATGTAAATATTCTTGGTATATGTATAAAAGGTATGTTATTGAAAAACATGTAAGTTAATCTGTTGTGTTTGTTTCATGTAAATTCTCTTGTTATATGTGTTGTGTTTGTTTGTGAAATTTATATAGACATTTGCAATAAAAGCCATAATTAATATTTATGAACTTGTTTGTTTTATCTTCTGAGATGTTAATAGACCTTTTGAATTGCCCACCCCAACATAATTATTTGTCAATGTGTGTAACTGAAGTCTTTGTTTATCTGTTTTGACACTTTGATTAATCTGTTTTGACAATTTTATTAAGCCTCATCATTGGTGTGAATGCTTGATTGTAGTACCCATAAATGGCACGCTCTTACCAGATTAAATTTCCTTTCTGTAATTAAGGTTTTTCTAAATTAAACCATTGTATTTTATTAAATTAATTATCCTATCATCATGAATAAATTAATTATTGTGATAATGTAAAATTCGAAGAATTGAATGAAATTATTTAATCAACTTCAATATTTAACAAAGTTCTATTAATAAAATAATAACCTAATAATATTATTTAAAACAAATGCACAAATATTATACAAAATACTTTATTTATTTCTATTTTATATGCTGTAACACAGTTTATAGAAAAATAAATTGGTTGAATTGCATTTGACAAAAATCACAATGTCATCTTTCATTTACATACTACAGTTTTTTTTTATTATAACGTCAAAATTGTGCTGCCAAGTCAAAATTATAACACCAAAACATCTGCTCACAACTTATGTTCAAATATGACAAATGAAAATGACATTAAAATCTCATAAAAATATGGGGGTGAATTGTCTTGGGGGTGAATTGTCTTTGGGGGTGAGTTGTCCAAGGAAAGCAAATTCTGGGGGTGAGTTGTCCAGGGGATGAATTGTCTTGGGGGTGAATTGTCTGACACCCTTTTCCAAGATGGGGGAAAACAATGATTCTCTACGAAAATTATACATTGAACACGAGTCTGTGCAAGTGTATGTGCTAAACTTTGCTAAACTTTGTGATAGTGTCCAGTGTCTGTGCATGGTTAAGTGTGAATGTCTTCGAGAGCGAAAAGTTGGGACTTGTAGCAAAACATTTGGAATAAAGTGGAATCGACCATTAGAGGTATGGTTCTGTAAATTAATATATAAACTATTCTGCTTGTATATCCAGTTTCACAATTTAATCAAGTAGTATTGCTGTTGTGAAACAAATGTCACTGGATACACCAGGTCGTCAATGGCAAACAAAACGAACACTTAGTTCACCCAATTCTGAATAAGTCACGGACTCTGAACCCCCTCGTACGCAGAATAATTAATGTCATCGCCCACCACATCAACTGAAGCCTCGTAAGGTTCTATACCAACCATAGCGCTAACGGATGAAGCAATGGCACAAATATCTTCTCTACTAATATCTACTTTAAAAACAAAAAATGAATAAATGGTGGAACAAATCGCTAACAGTGTTTTCTCAAAACTATATGATTTATTTTGCAGCTCGAGTTCAAGAAAATAGGACTGAAAATGACTTTCAAGTCCAACCTCTGCGAGTCGTGTCGAAGACCCATGACATACTTCTTGAAAATCATACTAGATACCAAAAAAGATACTTCAAACAAACACCTGAGTCTGCTATCGTCAGTTAAACCTGCAGTGATGGATCTCATCTACAAATTAAGAGCTTGCGCTTGATGCATCAACAGTTTCGAACCCTGTCACGCAGCAACGTCTTGAGTTGATAGCCCTAGGGAGACTGGCTTAGTGGCTGATCAAAGGGAACTGAACCCCAGCAAACCCAATGATAAGTTTGACATGTTCTTCCAAACACTACAAGAAAAGGTGGAAAATATCACAGCAGCTGACGACAGGCGACCTGGAGAGGCACATATCAGCAGGTGGATATCACTCAAAGAACTTGTAGCGGAAACCGCCAAAGACTGTCCTGAAGGTACATTGATTCCATCAAAGAGTTTGGTGCGATTGCAGTTTACTCCAGGAACAGGTACACACATGCTGCATTGAACTTCACTGTAAGAATTAAAGTACAATACAAAATTCAAATGCAACAGCTAAGAGTCAATCACCAAAATTCACATTTCTGCGCTGCTCAGTTGAAATACATGAAGTCAAAGCTTGTTGAGTTCGGCCCAAAAGGGCTGCTTCTTTGCTGTGATAAGGCTAAAGTACCAGTTGGGGATCCCGGGGTACCAGTGTCCACTGGAGTACGAGGGAAGAAGACCATTTCACCTGTTGATGAAATCCTCGTTGCCTGCGACCATGATATGACAAAATCAAGTCTGTGTCCATCTGTGTACTTAGAATGTGACACACCAACAAATATTGCAGGTTCTCTGGTCAGGGGGCAGGTAAAGGTGATAGTGAATGACTCTGTTACCCAAATATCATCCCCATTCAGGCATGCAGCAGCTATTTGCAACATCCTAAAACAAAGACCAAGCTTTCCCATCATATTACTGAAGTATTCTGATGGCGGCACTGATCAGAGAAACACAATAGAATCAGTCAAAGGTGGCACAATTTGTATTTTCAAGGAGTTGAATTTATATATGTGTGTCTTAGGAAGATGTGCACCAGGGAACAGTTGGATTAACCCAGCAGAAAGGGTTATGTGCATCTTGAATCTTGGATTACAGAACTGTGCACTTGAGAGAAATGTAACTGAAGATGAAGACAAATTCAAATCCCGTGGAAGCATGGCACAAATAAGAGATGCCATCCGTAAAACTCCAGAACTGAAAGGCACATGGGAATCAACCATCCAACCAGTACAACAAATTGTGGCAGAGAGATTTCAGAGGCTGACACTAAAGACATCCCCTTCAGAACACCTGAAGCTGTACAGGATGCTGAAATTGACCAGATACAGCATCACCTACAAAAGTTATTTCCCGATCTCGATCTCTCAAAGTTACAAAAGCTACACACAGAAAATCTGCATCATACCAGTCATGCATGGAGAAGCATTGCCGAGAACGGCACTACACCTTCCAAATAAGGAAATGTGAAGATACCATGTGTTGTGCGCCAAGTACAGTACCTAGAGAGTTCCTTGACTGGTTAACTGATCCTGATCTAGCTGATGACTCTATTCATTACAAGCAGTATGATCAGGTGAAAGGAATTGATACACCTGAAGGTGATAGGCCTTCTTACCACAAACCTGTCCTCAATGACACACAAGCTGCGGGGAAAAAGACGCCAAGGGGACGAAAGTCAAGTGTAAATCTTAGTTCTGCAAAACGGCATACAGTCACAGTTGAATCAGAAGATGCTACAACCTCAGAATAACCAGGTACAAGTGCCCTTTCAATGACCGCTCAGACGGCGAGATACTTGATAGAGTGCTGCGAATGTAGAAAGCCACGTGTCATTTATTTAAAGAATAAACTGACTTCATGTCAAACCACAAAGCTTACAAAGCCTATAAAAACAATCTTGCCCTTGACAATCTGACATCCAGGTAAAGTTTAAATAGCACACCATCTTTCGTTTTTGCCTTTTCTCAGTTTCAACTTGTTTCTTCAATTTCCATCCATAGACTATCCACATTTTTCATGCATACATGGACAAACCTCCATTATTCCATGCACACACATTTATCAAAACCAGCAATGCATACATGGACAAACCCACATTCATCCACATATGACCAATGGATTGAGAGCTTTATTTTAATGCAATCATGACTATAATAAGAAATTATGTTTCATTTCCAAACTAACACAAAGCCAGGGCAACATTCTGTTGCATGAATATCTCTGAATGAACCTTTGCTAGGTTTATGTTAAATACTTATATGTTCTTAAATAAAACATCAGTCAGAAACATAAATTAAAATATGTGTATTTGTTTTAATTTGAAATGCATTCACAAATGTGATACTTTGACTAGTGGCATAAAAGATATAACAGTCATTTTGAGCAAAGCAATGATGACTAAGCTTTATCCATGTAAGAAATCATAATCATTCTTACCTGCATACATGTATAAGCTTATCCATTAAATACAATCACTTACAACAAGAGATGTCTTTGTCAGAAACACTATGCCCCCTACTGCGCCGCTTTGAAATAAAATTTCTATTTATCATTTGGCAGGTATAAAAATGGTATATTCACTCATGCGTTACAGATTGTGATTACAATGGATTAGTACTGGGGAATGAAGATTTGTGACAATAGGCTATAAAAACACTGTTACTGTTTTTGAGAGATTTTGACCCATATATTTGACCTTAAAGTTTTGGGACAGACAGAATGACAGACAGGCCAAAAACAATATACCCCCTCTTTTTCCAAGAAGGGGGCATAAAAACAACACAGTTTGTCATGTCCATGAATTGCAAACTAGTAAGAGTGTAACTGTTAATAAATATGACTTAAAGAGAGAAAAAAATTGCTATAGAACTGAGTAAATTGCATAACTTCCAGCCCTAGCTAAACTGTTAGTCATCAATGAAGTTCAATAAACACACATTGATGTTAATTTTTATTTATATCAAATGGCTGCTGAGTGTTAAAATTATGATCTTGTATTGCTTATTAATTTACATTGTTAATTATTCCTGCAAGTTGCCCATCAACATACTGGCAAATCATTATGGCAACATCAAAGAGGATCTGTACCAAGGGCACAGTAGCAAATCCTTTGTACACCAAAGAACAAATAGTTTGCGAGTTTGGTGGCTTTAAACATGACATGAGAAGAATACAGGGGCGTCGGAGCTGGGGCGGCAGGGGCGGCGGCGGCAAGGGCGGCGTCGGCAGGGGCGGCGGCGGCAGTGGCGACGGCGGCAGTGGCGGCGGCCGCCGCCCAAATATTTTCGGCAAAAATGAGATTTCCGCAAAGACCTTTTTCATTTTTTTTTATTTCAATACCCGTATATTTGATAATAACTTTACCACGAAGCAAGGTAATCACGCTTTCTCGGTAATGACACGTGTATTGTTGATTGTCATCACCCGCCCGCGGTAATGTACGTGTCAATTATGTTGTTAATTGACCGGTCTCTTTTATAACGATAATCCCTTTATTGAGTATTTAAACCTGGGAATCTTTACTTGTCGGTATGATCTAAGCCTTTGGTTCTTTTTATTAATATGAAGGAAAGTATGACATGAAACAAATGTGCCGATATCCAATAGTCCTTAATTATCACAAAATTAAAGATACCTCAAGATACCTGAATTAATTTTTATAACTCAAAGTAAATCGATAATTCTAAACAACTTATTTAATGTTTTTACCACTTTTTTGTGTCATTTCAATAGTTCTACTCCAAACCAACCAACGAATTTCAAAATTCCAAAACGGAATTTCGGGAAAAAATATCCTGAAGATAGCGCTCACATCTGAATGTCCTGTGATATTATAGTTGTATGTTTAATGCGATATGGTAATATTGTTACTGTACATACATGTATAAAAATACATCAAATAAAACTTAATACTAGCATCTTAATTTGACTGTTAGCAAATGTTTAATCAGTATTGACGTTACATGATCTCTATTGTTGTGTCGCCTGCTACAAAGTAGCTGCGACATATAGAGATCACTTCTCCATCGTCTGTCTGTCTGTCACAACTTTTGTCATTCAGAATATTCCTGCAATAGACATGTATAAGGTCGGGTATCAGGCATAAAAACGCACCAGAATGCGACATTTTCGCCGCCCAATCACAATTTGCTTCCGACGCCCCTGGAATAAAGTAAAGTTAAACAAGTTCAACAGTTATTTGTTTCACTGAGTTGCAATTTTCTGTGTTTTGTTCGTTCTTGTTATTAATTTTGGTTACTTGTAATTGTTGTAATCTGTATTTTTGTTGAATAATTGGCTTCATTTAGATCTGCTGCTTTTTATGATATTGCTCTAGAACAGATAAACGTTCATTTTATTTTTTTAATTTGTACTCAAACTGACTTTGATGAATAAAATTTTGAAAAGTTAGGTTGTTTTTCACAATGTACATCTTAATCGAAAAGTTGAAGGCTGCAACAGAATGAATGTTACAGATTTTCAGGCGGAATGCTACACAGCAGCAGCTGGATGACCCACATTACCTCCTCCAGACCTTCATGGAAACACCAGCTCTGTCTCAGGACTATCCTGCTATGCAGTACCTGATCATAGTGTCTCACCTTGTACCTACATCCACAGCTGTGATGGAGAGTGTTTTCTTTAATGATGAACAGTGTTTGTTTCCCACTGCGCACTAGTTTGAAAAAAGAAACTTTGGAAAATATCATGCGTATTGTCCACAGTGGCCAGGATCAGCTGACTGATGCCCAACTGGACACAGCACTAGCTGTTTTCAGGAACAAAAAAGACAGAATGGTGGACTTTTTAATAAGATTACATGTCCTGTTATATAGATTGAGTAAAAGTCCACCATTCTGTCCTATAGACAGTCACAAATATAGTCTTAGAAATATATGTTTATAACAGTTAAGCACGGTTGTTTTTTGTTATAAAAATTGACCCATTTACGAAAAATTCACCCTCCTAAGGGCTGCAGACCCCTTCCCCCAAAGTAGTGTGAGGGCGCTGGTATTCTTTGGCATTATTTCATTCCCATAAACATGTGATAACATGTGACAAATGATTGTATTGTACATGTGTATACATAAATGAAATTACAGCATCATTAATTACTAGTAATTTTTTTAGTCTGTCTTGTAAAAGGTATTATATACACCAAATTTACAGTAACTTGAAAATGCTTACTTAAAAAACAATAATATTTGTACAGCAAGATTAAATCTGTTTTCATTGACATTACATGAAATGCTAATAATGTGAATTAGTATGAAATACTAACATAGGGTATATTTACAGGTGCATTCAACAAGACACACTTCACCCAGCTATGGACCTGTATCAGTCATGTGGACCAAGTTGGGACCTCACTTTGGCAAGACCTGGTTGCCAAATCACTTTGTCCCATAAATGACAGTTAGTGAACACATGGAATCTAACAATGAAAGTGTCACACACCCAAAAAATGTAAATGATGTGAGTAGTTTTGAAGAAATAAGTGAAATCAAATCAAATGTCAACATTGAAAGTCAGTCAAATGTGAATAGTTCAAGTAATGTATAAAATGAAGGTGAATCAAATCAGAATGCATCAAATGAAAGTTATGTATCAAATGAAGGTGAATCAAACCAGAATGTATCAAATGAAAGTGAATCAAATCAGAATGTATCAAATGAAACTGAATCAAATCAGAATGTATCAAATTAAAGTGATTTGTACAATGGACCTCTCAGACTCTGCCTTATGGAAAGTTCATTCTAGTCCATGACCTTTTGAACTTAATTCATGGAGATGCTCCAACTGTGCCAAATGTTCCATGTGGTAAGAAGGATAACATGTTTGTGTTAGTAAATGGGGAAGAGAACATTATGGCCAACTTGGCTGGTAAAAAGGCCAGTTATTATGATGACTGTTTGGTATAGAATGGGGCTAAGTCAAGAAGTTGCAAAACAAAATGTCTTCTTGAGGATTCTGGTAATGGCTCGACAAATATGAAATTTGTACATGTGAAAGATGTTGTAGTTAGTGTAGAAAATAAAGTTAAAGGGAAAATTGTTAAAACACCTTGGAATCTCAACGTGATTTGAACAATGTAGTGACATTACATAGGTATTATACCACCTTGAAAGGAAATGAAAACATTTAGAAAAGAGTAAGTTGGTTTGAAAATTTGCCAGAATGACTTCAGGCTAGGCAGTATGTGTCTATAATTGAATACCAGGGAGAAAATGACACCCAAGTGAAAACACATGGTAATTCCAAGATTAATTCTAATCCATACAAAAGGACACATCCAGAAACAATAAAACGTATCAAAGAATCAGTGAAATATGAAAAACCCGTTGAAGTACACAATAAATTGACTAAATTAGATGATTCAGCAACATTCCCCAAAGACATAAAACAATGCCAATATTCAATGGAAAATCCAATCCAAATAAAAGCAAAGCAAAAAATGCAGCAAGAAACTGTTAACCGAGAAAGATTTGAAATATGAAAATGCCTTGAGTACAGCGTTGGCAATGGAAACGGCAGCCAAAGATGCCATCGAATTGCGCAAGCATTAGTCGGTACACAAGGTAAAAGCCGCACCCAAATCAGTCCCAGTTAAAGGAAAGAGAACTACAAAAGTATGCTACCGCTGTAATGGTAGGAACCACTCACCAGATGAATGCTTTTACAAACTGTGCCATAAATGCAATAGAAAAGGACACATTCAAAAAGCTTGCAAGGCCGATAAAGACAAGAAGAAAAACAAACACAGAGTACATGCTGATGAAGAACCATCGTCAGATGAAGATTATCTTGGAACAAGAGATATGTTTGTCAGAAACACAATGCCCCCTAATGCGCCGCTTTTTTTTTTTTTTTACCTTTGACCTTGAAGGATGACCTTGACCACTCACAATGTGCAGCTCCATGAGATACACATGCACGCCAAATATCAAGTTGCTGTCTTCAATATTGCAAAAGTTATGGCCAATGTTAAAGTTTCTGGACGCACAGACTGATAGACTGACAGACAGTTCAACTGCTGTAAGCCACCCTACCGTAGGCATAAAAATAGATGCGATCGACAGTGTCGGGCACATACACAGTGTGCCAATTTCAGACTTTAAAGTAATAGCCCGAATTCTTATACACATATATAACAAGAGTGCCAAATTGTCACAAGATACGCCCGTTCTACTAAGTGACACCGTGACCTAGTTTTTGACCCAACATGACCCATATTCGAACTTGACCTAGATATTGTCTAGATCCTACTTCTGACAAAGTTTGGTGAAGATCGGATGAAAACTATTTGAATTAGAGAGCGGACACTGCTGTGGACACCGCCTCCGCCCGCCCGCCGCCCGCCCGCCCGCCAAGGGTGAAACTATTATACGTCCCGTTTTGTAAAAACGGGCGTATAAAAATTGATTTTAGGTTGATGACAATGATAAACAGTTGCCTTTCTATAGTACCCATGCACAGTGAAAAACTCATGTACCTGTGGAAATCATGATTAGATTGAAGGAAAAATGAAACTTACCAATAAACATGTTGTTAAAAATAACTCGTTTCAAAAATCGCGAAAAAAATAAACCCGATGAAAATATCGCAAAATAAAACTGGATAAAAATATTGCATAAAAATATTGCATGTGTTAATCGGTTGCATGTCTCCAATCAGACCTGACTGATATATAATCTATATACTACCTCTGACCAAGTTTGGTGAATTCAACTTGAACTAGAGCTTTGTCACTGAATGTGACTTATACCCCCATACCACTTTGACGCAGGATAAAAAGTTGTTTAAAAGTTTCGGATGAATACAATTTGAATTAGAGTCCGGACAAAGTGGCGCCGTTGAAAATGCACTAATTGACCCTATGACCTAGTTCTTGACCCGACATGACCCATATTCGAACTTGACCTAGATATCAACTAGATGCAACTACTGACCAAGTTTGGTAAAGATCGGATGAATACAATTTGAATAAGAGTCCGGACAAAGTGGCGCTGTTGAAAATGGACTAATTGACCCTATGACCTAGTTTTTTACCTGGCATGACCCATATTCGAACTTGGCCTAGATATCAACTAGATGCAACTACTGACCAAGTTTGGTGAAGATAAGATTTATACAATTTGAATTAGAGTCCGGACAAAGTAAAATGCACTAATTGACCCTTTGACCTAGTTTTTGACCCAGCATGACCCATATTCGGACTTGACCTAGATATCAACTAGATGCAACTACTGACCAAGTTTGGTGAAGATCGGATGAATACAATTTGAATTAGAGTCCGGACAAAGTGGCGCCGTTGAAAATGCACTAATTGACCCTATGACCTAGTTTTTGACCCGGCATGACCCATATTCGAACTTGGCCTAGATATCAACTAGATGCAACTGCTGACCAAGTTTGGTGAAGATCGGATGAATACAATTTGAATTAGAGTCCGGACAAAGTGATGCCTTCCGCCCGCCGCCCGCCGCCCGCCAAGGGGTTTCACATAATACGTCCCGTATTTTATACGGGCGTATAAAAAGTAAAATTTCTTACTAGCCCGACTATATTTTTTTTTTAAATTCCCACTAGCCCAAATGGATTTTCACTAGCCAAAACCCTTCGGGCTAGTGCGAATTTCGCACACTGCATGATACATAACCTCCATGAAAACATATTCTGGGTTACTCCAAAAATAAACGGAACAGAAATCAAAATGGAGCTTGACACCGGATCGGCTGTATCCATTATGCCAACACAGTTTACAATAAACATTTCAAAATGAAATTGCTAGATAGTGATATGAACCTAAAAGGGTTCTCGGGCAAACGGATCGTTCCAAAAGGAAAAGTGGAGGTGAACGAGAGACAGAAATTGGATCTCACAATGTATGTTGTTGATTCCATGGGCCCACCGCTGTTCGGACGAGACTGGTTGCGAGCACTGAAACTGGATTGGCCAAGCATTAAACGGTGTTACTACGCATCTACGGAGACGTTGACATTAGAGAGCATCAAAGGGAACTACCCAGATGTGTTCAAAGATGAACTAGGCACAGTGAAGGGAATCCCAGCACAGACAAAAGTGAATCTCGATGCTAATCCAAAGTTCTTCAAGGCACGACCATTAAACAGAAAGTCAAAAAAGAACTTGATAGGCTTGTTGAAACGGGTATTCTGACAAAAGTTGACACAAGCAATTGGGTAACGCCAATTGTCCCAGTGATGGAAAAGAATAAAAGCTAGACTAGAAGTGAGGGGTATCGAAGAAAATAGTTTGACACAGAGTGACTGTCCAACTGTTGGAAAAGGCGCTATGAGGATATTCTTTTCGGTCGCTGCTGTAAAAGGTTGGTGTATTAAAACTACGGACATAAAATCCGCATTCCTGCAAGGATAAGAACTTGAAAGGGACGTATTCATTCAACCTCCTAAAGAAAGTGGTGCATCAGATGATACCGTATGGAAACTCTAACCTGGACTGTATGGACTGAAAGACTGTGCTAGACAGTTCTACTTAAGTGTGAGAGAGGAACTGGTAACACTTGGGTTTTGTACAATGTGAACTTGACCCTGCTATTTTTTCATTGTATGAAAATGGAAAGTTGGAAGGTATTATTTGCTGCCATGTTGATGACTTCTTACATGCGGGTACTGACATATTTGAGAAACACGTTGATTAATTACGTAAAGGATTTTCAGCAAGCAAAATTGAAGAGAGGTCTTTCAAATATATAGGATTTGAATTGACTCAGGGTAATGACAATGTAAAATTAGACCATTCTGATTAAGTTGCCGAGATAGAGTTTCGGGGGGTTGAACCTGGTAGAAGTCATGGTGTACTCAGCCAAGACCCATTAAATGAGTCAGAACAAACAGTTTTGAGAAAAATAGTTGGGCAGCTGAATTGGGTTGTACAGGGTTATAGGCCAGATATGGCGTTTGAGATGGTCGCATTAAGCACAAAACTTAAAAAAAAAGTACTGGTGGGGCGATTTTGCTGGATTTTTTATAACCATGCACTTCACATAAAAAACTTAAAATTGCTTTATTTTAATAAAATGTGCATTAAATATATTCTGATGATTCATCAGAGGAACCAACACAATTCTGCAACAGCAAAACATATTTGCGGAGAGGAGTGGGTGGGGTGGCTTTTTATCTGCAATATGGGCAAAAAGTATACTATTTTAGTGGAATGTGACCAATGTTTGACCCAAAAACCGTCAAATTGAGGTCATAAAAATGACCAGACTTTAAAGGGTTTTCCTGCTATTTAAAATAGGCCGTAAAACGGACCCGATCCCAAACCAAACAGACCCGGTCCCAAAAAACGGGTTTTCCCAATCAGCAACTATAACTTATTTCAATTTTAGAAGAAATAAAGTATTTAAAAAAAATATCATTTGTGGGTATCTTTTTTTCACCAGCATAAAAATTTCCCCTTCTGAAATGCTCATCAATAAATCCAGTTCAATCCAATTTTGCCTCCTATACGGTGTTTACACACTTGTTGTGCGACAAACACCCTTGGATTGTAACAGTTTGACATAATCAGCTTACAGCGCGCGTTCCATCCATGGCAACGTCTTTTCACTATGGCATTAGCAATCGACTTACACGCAGTCCTCATGGAAGGTGTATACAGAGACGAGTACTCTGTCCCCATGACACATGTTCAATTGGTCACGTGATAATGTTTGTGTGCATTAATACTAATACCATGCGATCGGAGCTATTTTGTTTGCGAATGCAGAATCTGGATGCACAGTTAGGTTAACTGCAGTAACGGACTTATTTCTGATTCTTCGGTATACGTATATTATGTTACCAATGGGGCAGAAGGCAATCGCCCTAAAAATGGGTCTGTGAAAGACTTGATAAGGGCAAATAAAACCATAAGGAAAATTAAGAGAAGCAAAGTCGTATTAAATGTATCCAAAGTTGAAGGGTAAAGTCAGTGTAGTTGTATTTTCTTATGCTTAATTAGGGAACATTAATGACGGCACCGGGAGCACCTTAGCACATACTGTTTGGGTGACGGATGAACTTGGACACTGTTGTCCCATAACGTGAAAAGTGAATAAAATACATTGAGTAGTGCGTTCCACTATTGCCGCAGAGGCACTAGGCCTTCAAGAAGGAATTGGAAATTTCTGCCATTAAAAAATTGATGACAAAACGGTATTAAAACTAATCATAGGATTACTCAATTGCTTAAAGTACATTTAACATTTTTTAAATAAGTGATCATTGGCAAATGAAACAAAACATGATGCAAATGTAAAACAAACATGATTCAAATGTAAAAGAACATGGTGCAAAGGTAAAAGAACATGGTGCAAATGTATCAGGACATGATGCAAATGTAACAGAACATGATGTAAATGTAATAAAACATTGTGCAAATGTAATAACACATGGTGCAAATGTGACAGAACATGATGCAAATGTAACAAACAGAGATAGTCCACATCAAATTGACCATTAGGAAATAGTAGAATCAAATGAAGAAAAGTTACATCTGCGAAACAAAATTCAATCTATCAAACCAAAAAAGAAGAGAAACATAAATCTACGAGAACATGGTTATAAATACGTAGGCCAAAACAAAACTGAAAGTGGGAGAAAAGAATACGTTGTTGAAAAGCCTGATAGAATTTTGACTGAAAGTAAATGTGGAAAAAAAATGTTGTACAGTAGAATTGCAATAACTCGAGTTGGCCATTTCTCGAAAACTGGCGATTACTCGAGCATAAAAGGAAGTCCCTAACATTTTCCTTTAATTTCTATATAAAAATACCCACAATAACTCAAACATGCGAATTTCGATAACTCGAGGAAGTGTCGCAATTTGAGAAACACTGCAAATTTTCATCCTTTGAGATGTAGATTGATTAGGTGTGAAGTTAGTCGCAGTTTGAGAAACACTGCAAATTGTCATCCTTTAAGATGCAGATAAAAGCTACACGGTTTTAATGATTATTAAATAATTACCAGCAATCAATAATTATGATAAAATGTATGGTATAAAAGAGAGCGTAGCTGATAATACATCGGAATCTCTTAACTGAATTCCTTCTTGTTATTTGCGCCGCATCATGGCAAAACAGAAAGAAAATAGTCTCACAAATTGTCAAACTCCTGGGCAATCTAGTGCAGGACCCACTTGTGGGGGGATAGCTAGATCAGGAAAGCTTCTGTTTCCTATATCGGGTAACGGAAGTAGTGTCCGTCCTTTGACACCGTTCACTAGGAAAACGGCCACAAAACGCAAGCTGGAAACACGAACAATAGAGGTTAAGTTCAATGCCATCATGGAAGTAGAGAGAGGCATCAAGTCCAAGTCTGCAGTAGCTCGAGATGTCAGTATCAGTAGCAGCACCCTGTCCACCTGGCTCAAGAATGCAGAATCCATAAAGGATGGCTACCAAAACCTTGGCAAGAAACGCAAATCACTGAAGCAAGGCAAATAGGATGGTCTTGAAACAGCTCTTGTGAAGTGGTTCACAGAAGCACATGAGCAATCCGCGGTGGTAACAGCCTGCATGCTGAATACAAAGGCATCTGAATACCAAAGGAGCTAGGTCTCGCAGACTTTAATGCTACTACGGGGTCGCTTTACCGGTTCAAGAAACGTAATGGCATCCACTTCCGGAAGATATGTGGGGAAGCAAACAGCGTCGACGAGAAGGCGAAGTCTCTAGAAGTTGGAGCTTCGTACGACCTGCAAGTTCGATGCTTTAAAAGAGTGTACCATGTCTACTCTGAAAAACATGGAATTGAAGCAAGACCTGGAAACCATGAATGAGAGTTAAGGTTCACTTAAGGAGGAGTTTGAGTCGTGTAAGACAACCGTCTTACAGGAAAGGCAGTCCAGTCCCTTGGCTAAGGAGGAAACCAGGAAACCGAGTCTGTAGAGCTTCCTGGCAATGTTCAACGTCCATTTCACGGGATAAGTTTAAGTTCCTCGTCTTGTGGCGGAAAGGCGTCAACTCCTCAACGCCAGCACCCCACGGCTACTTTGATAGAAGAGGTTCGTGATCCCATTCTAAAAAACAGCCTAAAAAAGTACCGCACAGAGGACCCAGTCCAACGGGGAAAGCTGACATCCCTCCATTATGCCTACTTTCAGTATTTCTTTATGGAGAAGAAAGGTGGCTAGACAAGTGAGACACTTTTTTCTCCTATTTTTATGCCCCCCCCCCCCGCCATTAGAAGCATGGCATAGGAGGCATATATCGTTGCACTGTTATCATACAAATCTTGACCAATTTATTAACTTTGTTGGGTCACTGTTTTTCCGAACTATATTAAGTTACGTTTGAATTTTGCGGGAGTGTGATAAAGTAATTACGTATTTTTCATATAACACAAGTGTAACAAGCAAATTCGTTGAATTGATATCCCCCTCCAAACTAGAGCTTTGTCACAGAATACCCCCACATGCTGCATTGACACAGAATATATACAAAGGGCCATAACTCCGTTATTAACAGATGGTGTACAATTAATAATGCCATTCAGAGTGCATCATCATCTCATCCATATATATACTCATACCAAGTTTCAATGAAATCCGCCAAAGCACTTCCAAGATATGGCTCCGGACACAAAAGTGACGGACAGACGGACAACGCCAAAACAATATCCCTCCGCCTTTGGCGGGGGATAATAACACTTTGACGTGACGTTATTTTTAGTATAAGGACGTCGATTAAATTTGCTGCGTTTATAAAAAGAAAAAAAAAGAAAAAATGTTGATGTTTGACATTGAATTTATTATTTAAACTCGTTGAATAACATGATAAAATGTTATGTAGAGCCTCGCAATAATTCATTATATCCAACTCGTTTAAATCACTCAATTTTGAAATACACTTATATACTATCCTCTTTAAAATAAATAGATCTATTAAACAATCCTCATCGTCATAGAAGTAACTCGCCAGTAAGGACATCTTAAATTGAATTAAACGATCCACAGAAATCATATCAAACTTATTCTGAGAATAACACGATTTATTAAACATTGACGCTAACATCGCCAGTATAATTATTTGAAACAAATCAATAAATATAAATTATATATACGTATTATCACAGCCCCCTGAAGATGCTCAGAACCAGTTAAAGAAAATGAAAGCGGCCGAACGGGCAAGGGCATATCGAGAGAGGAGAAGAAATGACACCCAACACAAAGAGAAAGAGAGGCAGAGAAAGAAGGAATCTATCTCCAATGACGAAATGCTGAGACAGAGAGAAATGAGTAGAATCCAGCAGAAACGATACAATGAGAATAAAAAGCGCAAACTGGAGGAAGAAAGTGAACACGACTATTGCCAAGCAATATATGTCCACTACCGGCTCCACCATTGTCGAATAAAAGAACAACTCACATTTAACCTTTCAATACTTTTCAATAAAAATAAATCACTGTCTTATTTGTTTCATATAAAATATATATATATATAATACATATTGTTTTTGCATTGGGTGTTTGTTGGTTTGCACAAACTTTAACATTGGCCATAACTTTTGCAATATTGAAGATAGCAACTTGATATTTGGCATGCATGTGTATCTCATGGAGCTGCACATTTTGAGTGGTGAAAGGTCAAGGTCATCCTTCAAGGTCAAAGGTCAAATATATGGGTCAAAATCGCTCAAAAGGGGACATAGTGTTTCACAAACACATCACTTGTTTCTTTGTAAAATAGTGTGCACTTTATCTGAACTAGTTTTATGGATTTTATATGAAACAAATAAGACAGTGATTTATTTTTATTGAAAAGTATTGAAAGGTTAAATGTGAGTTGTTCTTTTATTCGACAATGGTGGAGCCGGTAGTGGACATATATTGCTTGGCAATAGTCGTGTTCACTTTCTTCCTCCAGTTTGCGCTTTTTATTCTCATTGTATCGTTTCTGCTGGATTCTACTCATTTCTCTCTGTCTCAGCATTTCGTCATTGGAGATAGATTCCTTCTTTCTCTGCCTCTCTTTCTCTTTGTGTTGGGTGTCATTTCTTCTCCTCTCTCGATATGCCCTTGCCCGTTCGGCCGCTTTCATTTTCTTTAACTGGTTCTGAGCATCTTCAGGGGGCTGTGATAATACGTATATATAATTTATATTTATTGATTTGTTTCAAATAATTATACTGGCGATGTTAGCGTCAATGTTTAATAAATCGTGTTATTCTCAGAATAAGTTTGATATGATTTCTGTGGATCGTTTAATTCAATTTAAGATGTCCTTACTGGCGAGTTACTTCTATGACGATGAGGATTGTTTAATAGATCTATTTATTTTAAAGAGGATAGTATATAAGTGTATTTCAAAATTGAGTGATTTAAACGAGTTGGATATAATGAATTATTGCGAGGCTCTACATAACATTTTATCATGTTATTCAACGAGTTTAAATAATAAATTCAATGTCAAACATCAACATTTTTTCTTTTTTTTTCTTTTTATAAACGCAGCAAATTTAATCGACGTCCTTATACTAAAAATAACGTCACGTCAAAGTGTTATTATCCCCCGCCAAAGGCGGAGGGATATTGTTTTGGCGTTGTCCGTCTGTCCGTCACTTTTGTGTCCGGAGCCATATCTTGGAAGTGCTTTGGCGGATTTCATTGAAACTTGGTATGAGTATATATATGGATGAGATGATGATGCACTCTGAATGGCATTATTAATTGTACACCATCTGTTAATAACGGAGTTATGGCCCTTTGTATATATTCTGTGTCAATGCAGCATGTGGGGGTATTCTGTGACAAAGCTCTAGTTTGGAGGGGGATATCAATTCAACGAATTTGCTTGTTACACTTGTGTTATATGAAAAATACGTAATTACTTTATCACACTCCCGCAAAATTCAAACGTAACTTAATATAGTTCGGAAAAACAGTGACCCAACAAAGTTAATAAATTGGTCAAGATTTGTATGATAACAGTGCAACGATATATGCCTCCTATGCCATGCTTCTAATGGCGGGGGGGGGGGGCATAAAAATAGGAGAAAAAAGTGTCTCACTTGTCTAGCCACCTTTCTTCTCCATAAAGAAATACTGAAAGTAGGCATAATGGAGGGATGTCAGCTTTCCCCGTTGGACTGGGTCCTCTGTGCGGTACTTTTTTAGGCTGTTTTTTAGAATGGGATCACGAACCTCTTCTATCAAAGTAGCCGTGGGGTGCTGGCGTTGAGGAGTTGACGCCTTTCCGCCACAAGACGAGGAACTTAAACTTATCCCGTGAAATGGACGTTGAACATTGCCAGGAAGCTCTACAGACTCGGTTTCCTGGTTTCCTCCTTAGCCAAGGGACTGGACTGCCTTTCCTGTAAGACGGTTGTCTTACACGACTCAAACTCCTCCTTAAGTGAACCTTAACTCTCATTCATGGTTTCCAGGTCTTGCTTCAATTCCATGTTTTTCAGAGTAGACATGGTACACTCTTTTAAAGCATCGAACTTGCAGGTCGTACGAAGCTCCAACTTCTAGAGACTTCGCCTTCTCGTCGACGCTGTTTGCTTCCCCACATATCTTCCGGAAGTGGATGCCATTACGTTTCTTGAACCGGTAAAGCGACCCCGTAGTAGCATTAAAGTCTGCGAGACCTAGCTCCTTTGGTATTCAGATGCCTTTGTATTCAGCATGCAGGCTGTTACCACCGCGGATTGCTCATGTGCTTCTGTGAACCACTTCACAAGAGCTGTTTCAAGACCATCCTATTTGCCTTGCTTCAGTGATTTGCGTTTCTTGCCAAGGTTTTGGTAGCCATCCTTTATGGATTCTGCATTCTTGAGCCAGGTGGACAGGGTGCTGCTACTGATACTGACATCTCGAGCTACTGCAGACTTGGACTTGATGCCTCTCTCTACTTCCATGATGGCATTGAACTTAACCTCTATTGTTCGTGTTTCCAGCTTGCGTTTTGTGGCCGTTTTCCTAGTGAACGGTGTCAAAGGACGGACACTACTTCCGTTACCCGATATAGGAAACAGAAGCTTTCCTGATCTAGCTATCCCCCCACAAGTGGGTCCTGCACTAGATTGCTCAGGAGTTTGACAATTTGTGAGACTATTTTCTTTCTGTTTTGCCATGATGCGGCGCAAATAACAAGAAGGAATTCAGTTAAGAGATTCCGATGTATTATCAGCTACGCTCTCTTTTATACCATACATTTTATCATAATTATTGATTGCTGGTAATTATTTAATAATCATTAAAACCGTGTAGCTTTTATCTGCATCTTAAAGGATGACAATTTGCAGTGTTTCTCAAACTGCGACTAACTTCACACCTAATCAATCTACATCTCAAAGGATGAAAATTTGCAGTGTTTCTCAAATTGCGACACTTCCTCGAGTTATCGAAATTCGCATGTTTGAGTTATTGTGGGTATTTTTATATAGAAATTAAAGGAAAATGTTAGGGACTTCCTTTTATGCTCGAGTAATCGCCAGTTTTCGAGAAATGGCCAACTCGAGTTATTGCAATTCTACTGTACAACATTTTTTTTCCACATTTACTTTCAGTCAAAATTCTATCAGGCTTTTCAACAACGTATTCTTTTCTCCCACTTTCAGTTTTGTTTTGGCCTACGTATTTATAACCATGTTCTCGTAGATTTATGTTTCTCTTCTTTTTTGGTTTGATAGATTGAATTTTGTTTCGCAGATGTAACTTTTCTTCATTTGATTCTACTATTTCCTAATGGTCAATTTGATGTGGACTATCTCTGTTTGTTACATTTGCATCATGTTCTGTCACATTTGCACCATGTGTTATTACATTTGCACAATGTTTTATTACATTTACATCATGTTCTGTTACATTTGCATCATGTCCTGATACATTTGCACCATGTTCTTTTACCTTTGCACCATGTTCTTTTACATTTGAATCATGTTTGTTTTACATTTGCATCATGTTTTGTTTCATTTGCCAATGATCACTTATTTAAAAAATGTTAAATGTACTTTAAGCAATTGAGTAATCCTATGATTAGTTTTAATACCGTTTTGTCATCAATTTTTTAATGGCAGAAATTTCCAATTCCTTCTTGAAGGCCTAGTGCCTCTGCGGCAATAGTGGAACGCACTACTCAATGTATTTTATTCACTTTTCACGTTATGGGACAACAGTGTCCAAGTTCATCCGTCACCCAAACAGTATGTGCTAAGGTGCTCCCGGTGCCGTCATTAATGTTCCCTAATTAAGCATAAGAAAATACAACTACACTGACTTTACCCTTCAACTTTGGATACATTTAATACGACTTTGCTTCTCTTAATTTTCCTTATGGTTTTATTTGCCCTTATCAAGTCTTTCACAGACCCATTTTTAGGGCGATTGCCTTCTGCCCCATTGGTAACATAATATACGTATACCGAAGAATCAGAAATAAGTCCGTTACTGCAGTTAACCTAACTGTGCATCCAGATTCTGCATTCGCAAACAAAATAGCTCCGATCGCATGGTATTAGTATTAATGCACACAAACATTATCACGTGACCAATTGAACATGTGTCATGGGGACAGAGTACTCGTCTCTGTATACACCTTCCATGAGGACTGCGTGTAAGTCGATTGCTAATGCCATAGTGAAAAGACGTTGCCATGGATGGAACGCGCGCTGTAAGCTGATTATGTCAAACTGTTACAATCCAAGGGTGTTTGTCGCACAACAAGTGTGTAAACACCGTATAGGAGGCAAAATTGGATTGAACTGGATTTATTGATGAGCATTTCAGAAGGGGAAATTTTTATGCTGGTGAAAAAAAGATACCCACAAATGATATTTTTTTTAAATACTTTATTTCTTCTAAAATTGAAATAAGTTATAGTTGCTGATTGGGAAAACCCGTTTTTTGGGACCGGGTCTGTTTGGTTTGGGATCGGGTCCGTTTTACGGCCTATTTTAAATAGCAGGAAAACCCTTTAAAGTCTGGTCATTTTTATGACCTCAATTTGACGGTTTTTGGGTCAAACATTGGTCACATTCCACTAAAATAGTATACTTTTTGCCCATATTGCAGATAAAAAGCCACCCCACCCACTCCTCTCCGCAAATATGTTTTGCTGTTGCAGAATTGTGTTGGTTCCTCTGATNTTGCCCGGAGAGCCAAAGACCGATGTATGGCAGGATCCATATGGTCTGACGTCGATCGGTTCCTTGGCATCGATGTAAGCATCATCTCCACTCTTGTATTTCCGACCATCATGTAGATCGATTATGAAAAACAAGAGCAAAACATATTCATCAATAAACTGGTCATAGACCAGATTGTCATACGGCATATTAAATCATTATTTGCCCATAATGAAAATAATTAACACTCTCTCAGTTACTAAGTGTAAAAGAGAAAGCCAATAGTACGTATAATACCATTGCCGTAGAGCATAAATTAAACAAAAGTTTAATTCGAAACAGATGAAATAATACAATGACCATCAACTAGATCGTCATGTAGAACGTAAAATCATGATTTGCACACAAGCAAATGATATACATTCTTCAATGAATAAGAAGAGCACGCTTTTCACGTTCTCGCAATGTATTACAAGAACCCGTTTTGCACATTCTCGTTTGCGCCTGAAAAAACCAGCATGGTAGAAATAAACTATTGTTCAATAAAAGCAAGCATTGCTTACCTTTATATTCAAACAAAAGTATATATACAGAAATAATCGGATAATAACGGAGAATATTTTAAAACACAATTCAAAACTTCTCTAGTCTGTTAAAACAGAAAAATCCAGCGAAACAGAGCAACAATTAATGTCAACAACAAAAATATCAGCCTAGATATCGCCATCTGGAATAAGAGTGATGGTTTCAGGGTAATGTCCCGTTTTTGGTTGCACTGCACTATGTGACCGTTCCGACCTGGACGGGTTACTGACAAGTGTGGGATTCGGACAGAAAGCTTCCGGATTAAATACGATCCTTCGGAGTAAGTAGCTATAAGATAGCAGGTAACGTATTTATGATATTAAAACCAGATTTAACTTCAAATGTAATCCAACTATTCCAGTATACTACATCTTAACTGTAAACTGACAGAAACTGCCCTAAACTGGTTTCCAATTGTCCAATTTAACAGGTGCTAAGAGTGGGGTATTTTCTAAGGAGCTTTAATCTGCCGACACAGGAAATTGTTGAAACCATTTACTCTTGTACAGACTACTGGGTGAAAGCATTTTGCTAAACAAAGAGCGTTTTATCAGTTTGTGCACACATCATATAGTTTGTAAATAAAGGGAAGTAATTACAGTAGTCTATTATGAGATAAAAAGAGTAATAAGAGTAGTCTCTCTTTGTCACAATTATTTACAATGTACAAAAGAGCGGTTTTGAAGCGTCTTTTATCGTTTGATGCATTATTTTATTAATTGAATTATATATTTGGATATAAATATAAAAAGGTAAGCTTATCACGTTTTTAATAAACAATTTGTACAACAAATATGTACAGTACAGCCCACGCGGAACCAGCAAAGTCCGCGGCTACGCCGCGGCCAGTAATTTTAGTACTCGACGGAATCACGCGGCGTATCGACGAGTCACACGGCATCGAGTCGCGCTACCTAGCGTACTTTCGCGGAATAAATCCGCCGCATACGTTCGCGGCGGATAAAGTGCAAAAATATACACCTAGATCTACATGTACATTTGTGTATCGCAGAAACATTTGTCGGTTTTTTAATTGCTTTCGCGGGAGGGCTTTTGTTTGCAGTTGCAGATTCACAATTTTCTATGTTGATATTTATTATTTTTTATTATTATGCATTTAAATATTGACTGCAAAAAATGCAATTGAAACATTACAGTCAAAGATAAATTAAATAAGTCATTCAGACATTTAAGTAACATGCAAACGCACCGTTAATTGTTAACAGAATTTCACTTTCATTTTCGCAAGGTTTTCAGGAAGTCCCCGGGAAGCACGTTGTTTGCATGGATGTGTGTATGACGCGATTAAACGATGCTCTGTATCGTATTGCATTCAATCTAAATTAAATCATTTCATTTTATGTTTTAATATAATGTTATTATTATAACATTAAATTTAAAATTGGATTATCGGATATATATGCACATTAGTAAAGCGGTATGTATATAGTTTCTTCTTTCAAGTTCACACCCCTGAAAAAACATTCCGTAACATTTGTTAGGCCGAGTAATTACGGGACTCAACTTGTGTAAAACCCTTGTTCAATTTACCGTTAAACTCCACCTCCGTTTTCTGAAAAAGATTCGAAGGCGGAGCTATGCACGTGCTATTACAAAATTGGACGATTGTCATTGAGTAACAAACACACGATTGGGTTAGCTAAACAAAGGAAGCAATTTTGTCGGCAAGAACGGTGTAACTTTATTGCTTCAGACAGGAAGCGGCTTTGCTTTGATGACGTCAAACTGTCAATTCACACAGATTGCGAATTTGTGCGATACTTTTAATAATGGCATTGATCCTTTGTTTACATGTTCAGTATAAATAACCACCTGCTAACATGAAAACTTTGGATTAAATTATCAAAATAAAAACAAGATTAATGTTGCAAACTGTGATTATATTAATTGGTAAGTATCAGTTAAAAGACGATGTTTCGCTTGTCGTAAAACCACGAGTTTTCTATACAAAACATTACTACGGGATCGGTCGATCTTGGTCGAATTTCATTCAATTTTTCATGGACGACTTCATAATTCGATTAACTATCTTATCTTCTTTGAATCCGCGCACATGTAATGA